>JAMPIV010006401.1:0-92934 GCA_024509875.1 Oreohelix idahoensis | reverse complement strand
ATGGAGGAGGGGTGTGTTGGGTTAGGGAGGGGGGTATATGTTGGGGGTGTTTGATATTGTAAGTTGTATTGGTGATTTTTAGGGTTTGGTTGAGGGGGTAGTTGGTGAAGGGGGTGTGTTATTGTAGTGTTGGTTTTGGAATGGTGATGTAGGAGGGGTGTTTTTTTTTTTGTATAGTTGGTTTGAGTGAAATGTGGGTTTTAGTGGGAATTTAGTTGTAGGGAGATTTTGATAGATTTAAAGAAATAATATTGTGAGGTGTGGGTGAGGGAATTTTATTTTTTTAGTTGTTGGTATGTGGTGGGGTGGAGATTGTGTTGTTGTTGGATTGTTGATATTTAGTGAATGTTTTTTAATTAGTTAAAAATATTAGATTTTATTTGGTTGTATATTGTTAAAATTTGTATATGAAATACATATGTAGGTTTGGATTATATTATTAAGGAGAGTATGCCAGTTGCTTCAGCAACACCATACAATCCCAAGTATTCACACAGATTTCAGGGACCTCAAAACAGATTTGATAAAAAAGGTAACCATAATAGTTATCAAAACCAAGGTAACCAATCATTTCAGGGTTCTTCTTCAAAGAACTGGAGACGAGCTGATAGCTCTCGACACGGGGGTGGTCATAATTATAGGAATTTCCGTAGAGGAAGTAATTATAGAAACTATCAGGGTTATCCGTCTTGGAGTCAACAAGATCATAATTACAGAGATACTCATTATAATGAATATGATAATGGTAACCAAGGGAACTATGACTCAAACCCAAATAGGGGTTACAATAGAGGTAACAATAACTACAGAGGTGATAATAACCGAGGTAGATCTCAAAACAAAAGACATAAACCACATTTTCAGGCAAACTCTGTACAACAAGAGTCCAATGAAGCCTATAAACAGAGTAAAGATAATAATGATGCTAGTAATATGGCATGTGCCGCTTTTGATTTTGGGAGAGCATCTCAGTGCCCCCAATGCAAAACGTTATTTGAGCCAACCACAGTGTCTACTTTAAGCTGTGGCCATCCTCTTCCTGCTCTTCCGGCATCAGTCGCGCATGATGGAAGAGGTTCTCTTGTCTTACATAAGGGTTTAGTGAATAACAATCCAGTCTCTGTGCTATTTGATTCTGGATGCACCACAATTGGTGTTAGGCAGTCACTCGTAGATCCTTCCCGCGCCACTGGACAAGTAGTCAAATGTGTAACATTTGGCGGCACATTAGAGAAATACTCTACTGCTATCATTAGGATTGCTACTCCTTTCTTTACAGGAGATGTACACGCATGTCTTCTTCCGAATCCGATCGCTGACCTCATCATCGGTCGCATTCATGGAGTCAAGGAATGCACTCCGCAACAAATTTCCACGTGGGAAAGGCAAAACATGCAGATTGCTAACGCTGTAGTCACTAGAGCTCAGGCTCTTAATATGCCTCAAACTTCATCTACTGAAGATAATGAAGTGCATAACCAAGATAATCCCTTGGTAATTTCTCGTGACTCGTTTATAAAACAGCAAGAAGATGATCCCACTCTGAAGAAATTCTTCATTCTTGCAACTAAAGGTGATCCGAATAAAGACACAAGTCGTAAATCGTGGATTACAAAGAAGAATGGCGTACTTGTACGTATGGTTCAAGACTCCATTACGTCAAGTCATTCTCAAATCCTGGTTCCCAAGAATTTGAGAGTTTAAATTTTGCAGCACGCTCACGACTCTCAGTGTGCTGGACACATGGGTTTTTCCCGTACTAAGTCAAGAGTCCTTGCGGCTTTCTTTTGGCCATTGGTAAACAAGGACATACGGATTTATTGTCGATCTTGTAAAGTATGTCAGGAAGTTAAATCCAAAGGTCCACGGCATGCTGCACCCATTCAGGCGGCGGATATTCCTATTCGGCCGTTCCAAAAAATGGCTATAGACATTATTGGTCCATTTAAGATCAAGTCTGCCAGAGGACATCAGTTTATCTTGACGTGTGTTGATATGTGCACACGTTGGCCAGAGGCTATTCCTCTGAAGAGCATTACTACTGCTGATATTGCAGATGCTCTTTGGCTTATATTTTCTCGTCTGGGGTTCCCCGGAGAAATATTGTCAGACCATGGCACCCAACTAATATCAGATACCATGTCTCAAGTAATGTCTACTCTGCAGATAGATAGATCTTTAAGTAGTATCTACCATCCAATGTCTAATGGTATGGTCGAACGCCTTAATAGAACACTTAAAAACTTACTGGGGAAGATAACTGAGGATCATCCTCAAGACTGGGACAGAGTTTTACCTGCGGCCCTCTTCGCTTACAGAGAGGTACCCAATGAACATACGGGATTTTCTCCCTTTGAACTCGTCTTTGGCGCGCGTCCGCGTGGCCCTATGTCGTTGCTTCACGATCTCATAACATCTGACAATATTGACGATGACACAAAGTCATCCTACGAATATGTCATCGCGTTGAGACAAAAGATTATCGAAGCATGCAAATTAGCAACTTCTTCTTCTGAATTTGCGAAACAGAAGGCAAGGCAATTTGCCAATAAGAAGAGATGCTTACGACAACTTTGTCCTGGTGACAAAGCATTTGTATTACTACCTTGTAGGGAAAACAGATTACTTATTTCTTGGAAAGGTCCGTACGATATAATATCGAAAATTTCCGATGTCGACTATATTGTCGATATTGATGGGAAGCATAAAACCTTCCACATCAATATGCTTACTGAATTCCATGAACGTCCGGATTATTTGCAACCCATTTTCCAAGCAACGGACAATTCTCCAGTACAACATGGTCATTACTCATCACTGTCCGTGATACAGGATGAGGAAACAAGTTTTTCAGATGTAAATCTTCCTCTTCCAATGATCCCACTTCATTCTAGTGAATCATGGAAGAACGTTACTGTCTCTCCTGATTTGTCTCTAGGAGAACAGCGACAAGTTTCAACTATGTTGCAAACATTTCAGGATGTACTCACTGACATCCCTGGACAAACGCATGTCATTGAACATGACATTGTTCTAACTGACCACACTCCTATTAGGGTTAGACCTTATCCTATACCTATACATTTTCAAGCACAGGTCGAGAAAGAGTTGGATGAGATGATAGATTTGAAAATAATCGAACCATCCACCTCTGCATATTCTTCGCCGATGGTTATTGTGCGTAAAAAAGACAATAACATACGTCTTTGCGTTGACTATCGAAAATTGAATCAAGTAACGAAGTTCGATGCCGAACCTATGCCTTTACTGGAAGAGCTACTTACTCGACTCTCCAAATCTCATTTTTTCACTAAACTTGATTTGTCTAAAGGATATTGGCAAGTTCCTTTATCTGAACGCGTCAAACCTCTCACGGCTTTTTCAACACCTAGAGGTTTGTTCCAATGGAATTTTATGCCTTTCGGTCTTATGAACGCACCAGCTACATTCGTACGCATGATGCGCCGAATCCTATCTTATCGGTCAGATGTCATTGCATATCTAGACGACATCTGTCTTTTCAGCGATACTTGGGAAGATCACTATTCGGGGTTAGATGAATTGCTGTCTACTTTGCGTGAGCACAACCTGACAGCGAAACCCCCTAAAGCCTATATTGGTTTTAGCGAAATTTCTTTCCTAGGCCACCGAGTTGGTCATGGTTTCCTAAAGACAGAGGACCATAATACTAGTAAGATACTTAACATCTCAATCCCTAAGACTAAAAAACAGGTGAGAAGTCTGTTAGGTCTTATTCAATTTTATGGCAGATTCATTCAGAATCTATCCTCTATCATGGCACCTCTCTCAACACTTCTAAAGAAAGGTTCGCCTAATGTGGTCCACTGGTCTCAGGAATGCCAATGCTCTCTGGATAAGATTAAAACATTGTTTTCAACACCACCTATTTTAGTGCTACCCACTAAAGATAAGACATTCGTTCTTCGTAGTGACGCTTCATCCACTGGGATTGGAGCGGCACTAATGCAAGAGTACTCTGGAACTCTGCATCCTGTAATGTATATTTCCAGAAAACTTAATGCGGCAGAAAGGAATTATTCGGTTTTAGACCGTGAGCTATTAGCTATTGTTTGGTCGATCCTCAAACTACAGAGATTCCTTCTAGGCGCACATTTCATAGTAGAAACCGACCAAAAAGCTCTTACTGCTATACAGAGTAAGAATTTGAAGAGCTCGAGGTCTACTCGATATGCAATTGCTCTTCAACCTTTTCATTTCTCTGTGCGAGCTATTCGTGGATCAGATAATGTGATGGCAGACATTCTGTCAAGATGCCCACATGATTCCACATAACTATTAGGGCTTAGACTTCTTGATATGTCTAGTTCTATAGTAGTTCCTTTTCTATATCATGATAGATACACATTCGTAATTTAATAATATAATGATTGTATCACTACATAGCGGTTCATTGATGTTTATTCACCGCTGTGCTTTGATGATTTTTTCTTCATAAATCATAAATTTAAGATATCTAATACGAAATGATGATATGAATTTTTTTTAGGCATTGTGTAATTGCCAGAATTGTATTATACTTTGATGACACCTTCCTGGAAAAATATACTTGTAGAGAAATAATTTCTCTGAGTTTATGAGACACATTCTCACCAGTCGCTCGATAAGTCGACTTAGCCTCATATTAGGCGTTATAGGTATTCCTGATATTTTCATCTGCGCATTATTCATGCGTTGTGAGCCTATTGTACGTTGCTCCTAGATGTATTTCAAAAAAAAAAAATGTTCCATTTTTTTTTCCCGGGAGGTGTGGTAAGACTGTTACGTGCAGTCTTTGATATCTTACAATATTATACATTGGTATACTTGTTATGTTCGCAAATATTTTGTAAACAAAATAGTGCTTAAGGAAAAGTCATTATTGAGTTACTTCCCTTGAAAGTTGTGTCGGCTCTTTCGATCGAACTCCGCGGATAAATCCAGTTTTCTGCGATTTATTCTTTGTTTGGGTAGTAATAGATTGTTCTTGCTTCAGAATATCTATGGCCTGAATTTATGTGTATTGTTTGTCTGAGTAGGACGAGTCTGTCTTATATCTGTATATCTTTACATATCTAAGTCGAACTATATGTTCTGTTGTCTCTAGGGAGGTCAAAGGCTATTCGGCGGATGTGTCGCTAGAGTGTGGTGTGATTTGGCTTCGTCCTGATAGGGACTGTGTTTTCTATGTCGGCTTGTCGCCGGGGAAAAAGTGATCTCAGTATTTGTGGGGAAAGTGATAGTCGTCTAGACCTATCGTGTATACTTTACCCAGTGTTTATTCGTGTTGCCAAGGAATGGCAGAATCATATTTCTGATACCAAGGTAATAAAAGATACTCTTATGAACTCTCGTACGAAGCCACCATTTTCGATAGGTACGATTTGAATGTCTAAGAGAATATATTTGACTCGATGAAAACGACTTCGATTCCTAGCAGCACTATACCCTGTAGAATGCAGTCAATTGTTCATGACCAAATCTACAGAGCAATGAAAGATTTAATGAATGACTAACTTTAGGACAGATTCATTATCTGTATCCAAACGTGAGTGACAGCTCACGAGTGAAGCCATCTTGGAACCAAAACATGTAGTGACTTTCAAGAAGAGAAAAGGGATGCCCGTATTATCGCTTGATTAGTCCAGAGATCACTGCTACACATGAGAACCCATTGCTAGCGGTTCAATATTATTATATGGAAAAATATGTGCTGAACATTATGTTGGAGAATCGTCGCTAGACGAGATTAGGTCTAGAAGCCATCTGAAATATTATTTATAAGCTGACGTGCTCAGTCAGTGAAGTCAGTTGATATATATGTATGGGCGATACTGAGTGCTTGGCTACTGACAGTCCATTATACAATTATTCTACATGAGTGCCCATGTAACATTGCAAGACCATTTATCCACTGTACTATGATGTATTATGCCAACCTGTGATTTGTCACTATCTGTGCTGTCGAGTGTATACGTCCAATTAAACTGTAGAAAGGTACACAGTCGTTGGTGTCGATGACTTCCAGCCATACATGAGTGTGAGAAAAGAACATTTGTCAACACCACGAACCCTTATTATCATTCGCACATTATACACTCAATCCATGTCTACACACCACTGCGTAGGTCAAGTTGACATTCCATACACTACAGTGGAGCAAACAACACCATAGAGATCTTATCAACTGATGATGATGATGTCTGCTTCCATCCACTTATATTTATCTTTTGGTGGATATCACTAACTGGAATAAATAGAGGACTTTATCAGGGGTCCCAACTTATTTCGCAAAACGAAATATCTCCCCTTCTCATTCTTAAACACCTTACATAAACTAGAAGACTACCATGAACTGAGACTCGTGCGTTTTCACACCTCACGACCAGGGCCAACAGTGAGTGCCTTGTCAGCTGGGATTTTCAGACAAATGTCTGAAACTGCGCCGAGGAGATGTCGGTTATCGCGCCTCACCTAAGCGCTCAGCCGATGCAACTCGTTGTGGCAGGTGAAAATGCAGACAAAATGTCGCCTATAGGTCTGTCGAAAGCGAATATTCACAGTTTCGTCCACTGATACCTATTGCAATAGAATGCATTTTAACGCTCTCTCTCTCTCTCGTACAGAGACTGACACGTTATGTCATAAATGCGTTTACCAGTATGAGAAAGAAAACGGTAAAGTTGAGAATGGGGAAGAAAATATTTTTCGCCAACGAATGGATGCGAAAAATACAGGACAAGGGTAAAGAGTGATAATAAAATAGAGGACACGGGTGAAGAAAAGAAGAGTTTATAGACAATTTAATGATCATAACTTTCTGTGACACTGTTGCAGGATGTCTGTGATTTTGCAGGATGTCTGTGATGTTGCTGTGAGTCTGTGTTGTTGCAGGATGTCTGTGATGTTGCAGGATGTCTGTGATGTTGCTGTGAGTCTGTGTTGTTGCGGGATGTCTGTGATGTTGCCTGTCTGTCCGCCTGTCTCTTGGTCTTCCTGGTGCCCTGACACCAGATCTTCTACCCTTGTGGGCGCGTAGATAAGTGGGCCTGGCGATCTGCTCATCTTCATAGTTTACAAAGAGTTGTTCCATAAACTAATTTTAATTTTATATAAGGCAAAAACAGCATTTTATCAAATGAAACGTTTGTCATGCAACAACTCTTTGCCAATGGAAGTAAGAATGTTCTTCAGTGTTCTATAGAACCAATAGTGACATACGGAAGTGTGTCATGGATAATTAGTAAACAAATAGGAAAAGCACCAGCGACCACAGCGATGTTGTTTGACAGGAGAATATTAAAATATACCATTGGGCAGCCTTACCACGTACTTCCTACAGAACGTAATGGGATCACAACAACAAGATAAGAACCGATATGTAGAGAACTCTCTGTCCCCTGGGGAAGAATCTACTGTACAAATTAACAGGGAAGAGGCAACTCCTCTAATGAGTAAGGAAGTACATAATGACGAGTGTTCCTTAAATTCTGTTGAAAGGGAGCATTCTGAGAAAGACCACCTAAAAACTAGTAGGAGAAGCCTAAAAATAGGAACATGGAATGTTAGAACTCTAAACGGAGAAGGAAAGCTGGACAATCTTATATTAGAGGCAACCGACATGAAACTCGATATACTGGGAGTTGCAGAGGCAAGACTTTTGGATACAGGCTACATAACAAGAGACCAGTACACGCTTATACACTCAGGAGGAGAAAAACACGAAAGAGGGGTAGGAATGTTGATAAAGAAGGAGTTAGAAAAATACGTATGTGGATACTGGACACACAATGACAGAATGATGTTACTAAAGATGAGAGCAAAGCCATTCGACATATCAATCTTACAAACTTATGCACCAACTAAAGATTACAGCGAGGAAGAAATAGAAGAATACTATGAAGAGCTACAACACACACTTAAACCAGTTAAATCTACAGATGTGTTGATAGTAATGGGTGATATGAATGCAAAAGTAGGAAAAGGAAAATACAAGAAAATAGTAGGACAGTATGGATTAGGGACAAGAAATGATAGAGGAGACAGACTTATCCAGTTCTGTGAAGAAAACCAGCTGGTCATATGTAACACCTTTTTTGAACACCACCCAAGGAAATTATACACATGGAAAAGCCCAGGAGATGTAACACGTAATCAAATCGACTATATCATGATAAAACATAGATTTAAGAACAGTGTCACAAGTGCAAAGACACATCCTGGCGCCGACATAAATTCAGATCACAATCCAGTTGTCATCAAAGTAAATATAAAGCTGAAAAGAGCAGGAAACAGAAGACAGGAGGAACCCCAGATAGAAATATCAGCGCTGAAACAACCAGATATAAAACAGAAATATTTAATCGCATGAAGAAAATGGCAAAAGAAATTATCAAATCGGTCGCGGTTTGCACAAGGTAGAGAGGAAAAGCTGTATCAAAATGAAATAGAAGACAAAAACATGGTGTAATATTACTTGATGAGAAAGACATATCAAACAGATGGGCAGAATACGTAAAAGAACTATTCGAGGACAACAGAGGTAAAAAACCATCACCAGATTCTAATGAAGGCCCAAACATTCTCAGATCAGAAGTAGAGAATGCCATTCATATGATACAAAAAGGAAGATCAGCAGGCATGGATAACATAAAAATTGAAATGATAGAAGCTCTGGAGAGCTTTGGTATAGATACAATCACAGAAATATGCAATGATATATACAATACAGGATATTTACCACACGACATGAAGACATCAGTTTTTATAACATTGCCCAAAAAACCAAATGCAACAGAATGTTCAGACTTCAGAACAATCAGCCTGATGAGTCATG
This sequence comes from Oreohelix idahoensis, assembly GCA_024509875.1. Lineage (NCBI taxonomy): Eukaryota > Metazoa > Mollusca > Gastropoda > Stylommatophora > Oreohelicidae > Oreohelix > Oreohelix idahoensis. The sequence goes on along the minus strand of JAMPIV010006401.1, from coordinate 84,080 downwards.
CAATTAAGATACTGCTCAAAATCATACAGGAAAGAATAAAAAGTAAAGTAGACAGCGAAATCCAAGAAGAACAGTTTGGTTTTAGACGGAACAGTGGAACAAGAGAGGCAATATTTTGCCTAAGAAGATTAGCAGAAAAATATACAGAGGTCCAAAAAAGTATGTATATGTGCTTCATTGACTATAAGAAGGCTTTTGACAGAATCCATCATGAGAAAATAATTGAATGCCTCAAAGACATAGGTATTGATGGAAAAGATATAAGAATACTCAGTAACCTTTATTGGGAGCAAACTGCCACAGTAAGATCGGGAAGGAATTATTCACCATACATAGACATAAAAAGAGGTGTCAGACAAGGTTGTGTGCTGTCCCCCTGCCTATTTAATTTATACACCGAAAAATTTTTCAAACAGATACAGGAAATACCAGGACTGAACATCAGTGGAAGATCAATAAACAACCTTAGATATGCAGATGATACCGTGTTGTTAGCTGAAAGCGAACAGGAGTTACAAGAACTAGTGAAGCAAGTGAACAGTATAAGTCATGAATATGGACTCGACATTAATATTGAGAAAACTAAAACTATGATAATTAGCAAAACAGACGATAAACCCACATTAAAGATAAGCGTAAATGGGAAAATCCTGGAACAAGTCAAGAGCTACGTATATCTTGGTCATATAATAACAGAAGATGGCAGATGTGAAACAGAAATCAAGAAGAGAATAGGAATGGCCAAAGCTACATTCAACAACATGAAACATATACTGACATCCAAACAGTTATCTCATAAATTAAAACTGAGAATCATAAAGTGTTATATATATTCTGCATTTCTGTATGGTGCAGAAACATGGACGATGAATAAGCATTTGGAAGAAAGAATTGAGGCTCTTGAAATGTGGATATATAGAAGAATGGGGCGTATCTCATGGAAAGAGATGAAAACAAATAAGGAGGTCCTAGAAAATCTAGGTATGAAAAGAGAACTAATGAGAGAGGTCAAAGTTCGGCAGCTAAAATACTTTGGCCACATAAAAAGGCATAACACCTTGCAGAAGACCATAACAGAAGGGAGAGTTGAAGGCAAACGTGCAAGGGGAAGACAGCGCTATAAGTGGGAAGATAACATCAAGAGATGGACGGGAAAGAGTCTATCAGAGTGTACCACCAAGACAAGAGACAGAAGACGTTGGAGATCCATTACAGCCAACCTTCGTTGTGGAGATGGCAACTGATGATGATGATTGGGCAGCTAACAATAGCAATGAGGATGCCCTGACAGACGCCATTGTATAAAGGAAGCTTATGACTTATGGTAGAAGGAAGCTTATGACTTATGGTAGAAGGAAGCTTATGACTTATGGTAGAAGGAAGCTTATGACTTATGGTAGAAGGAAGCTTATGACTTATGGTAGAAGGAAGCTTATGACTTATGGTAGAAGGAAGCTTATGACTTATGGTAGAAGGAAGCTTATGGTAGAAGGAAGCTTATGACTTATGGTAGAAGGAAGCTTATGACTTATGGTAGAAGGAAGTACTGGAGCATGTTATGAGACGAACAACGCCGGAGCATTTCGTGACAACAGGAGAAGGGATTGGACAGTGTGACGTCATGGCATGGAAATAAGTCAACAAAATAATTGATAAATACGATTAGTACTGGAAGTTGTCGAGAGACATGATCGCCTACGCCCCATATATGGTACTTGAATAAGAAGTGGTAGTGGTAATGTATCGGACTCTTTCCTTATGACACGACACACCACTTGCTGTAGGTTCAAAAAAGGTCTCATGTCATCACATGTCATTCTGTCTCCCGCGCTAACATTTTCTCTCATGTGCTTTGGTCTGACACTGATAACAAAGAGTTGGTAAGAGTGTTTGTACTATTTATCAGCGGTCAATTAGCTTTTTTTTACTAATATTCGGATGTTTGAATAGTGGTGACAGGTGGTATTTAGAATAAGACAAGCAGTTAGGACATCTCACTCAAAAAAAATAAAATAATAATAATAAATACGTTACTGACATCAATTCAAGTTAGCAGCTAACGTTTATCAAAAGTGAGTGATCATAACAATCTAGGGACGTAAATAGAATAGCCGAGAACAGCGAAGCTAGACCAATGAATTAAATCAAAAAGTATTGAGTTAACTAATTAGAAAGTGGCAAGGACACACACCCCGCTGAGGTAACTAGAAGTCATTAGTTGTACGGAGAGAGAGCCTTGTACCAAGACGGGTTATATATGTCTGAGGTTGAACAACCTGGCGCTTCCCGGTATATACATAAAAAGTCCGGCTCCTACAGGCAAGTCTTAATCTATCGATATCAAGATAGTATTTCTGTGGTGAACAGGAAGTTTATATTTCTGTATGAGAACAGCGATCATGCGCTCTCGTGAGTATCTCAGTGTAAGTACATTTTTGTATTAGATAGATACAAGTATCTAGGGAACGTCTGTAGAAATACAATTGACCATTTCGCCAAGGAAACTCTGCGAATATCTAAAGGAAACTGAATGCTACAGAGGAGCATAAGCACCACAAGTTAATTGTGTCATATTTGGTAAACTAGTAATATCTAAAGGAGACAATGTTATAGAGAAGAACAAATACTACGAGTTATTGAGGTCACATACGGAGTACTAGTAATATCTAAGGATTCAACTTTTGACTGTACGCGAGCTCCATTGTTCAAATTATCTTGTCATGCCTGTTCAACGTTTGTGTTAATAAAAGTTTTAACGGAGCAGCTAGAATTTGGTTTCATCATTACTCGTGGCTGAACTTGTACTTTAATGTTTATACTACCACTGTATGAAAAGTCACTATAGTAACATCATAGAAGGAACTGAACTAGCCTGGAATTTTTAAAAGAAAAAGATCATCCAAGAATCACCACCTCTGGCGGAGTTGACCAGTACTAAGATAATCTTTAACTTGGAAGATTAAACCGGAGAACTCTAAACTTGGACCACGTCACTAGGCCTGCCATCTGACACCTAGTGATTCTATCACATTACCCTAAGAGGTCCCGGCCCGCTATCACAAATGGAAAAACTGAAGGTTCTTCTACCTACGTTACTTACTTGCATTAGAGATGATATCCTTTGTAAGGGCAGGTGGGGATGGGGGGGGGGGGGGGGGGGGGATGGGGGGTGGGGGGGGGGAGAACTACACAAAAGGAGTAAGCTACTAAGTTGGCCAAAATAAACGGATCCATAGAAAAAAGCATTCTCCACTTAAAAGAACGTTGATAATTGTTATTAGACTAGCAATAACCCGTCAAACTTGACTGGCATAGTGTGCTGTTTCCGTTCCCGGATGAGCAGATAGAAGTACATTCTTAGAGTGTTTTTAGTTTCTTTCCATTAAACAGTGTAATCAAACTGTTCATGAACACCGTCATTTGAGCGATTTTCTTTGTTGATTGTAACTATTTTTGGGAGAGTATATATAATGGAAACAATACAATTTTTCTACACGGTTGCATTCCTCAGCTGTGACCAACATACACACGGCGAGAATTATGTTATTCTAGATTCAATTTAAAAGTTCTTTGATGACAACATTTCGTGTGAAAGTGGGTGGATTGTTTTCAAAGAGTGTTCCCTGATAATAAGTGGTTTTAACAAATTGAGCAGCCATCTTATCATCTTGATCATTATGTGTAAAACCGTTCAAATACAATTCACTTTGGTATGTTATTGGCTCATGCACACCAACTTTTTTGCACTTTTTCTTTGTCGAGCGCTAACTAATTTCGAGAAAGAATTAAAAAAAACCAAAAAAAGAAAAAACCCAAAGTATTTGTTATATATAACACCCACGCCGCGCAAGTTGCACACCGTGCGTTGCGCACTTTTTTTCTGGCGCGAGTTACTATTTTGAGTGAGACCGACCGACGTAACATACACCGGTAATTATGTTAGTGTTAGAAGATAGATAGATTATTATATTTACAACTTAGTGTCGCAAATTTTTTAAAGGTGTAGGTAGGAAGATGTGTCTAAAGCACATATACCTTTAGACACTAGTGTTCACAGAGGTTAGCTAGTGTTGAGCGAAAGAGCTAACAGAAGGGCACAGGTTGGTGTCAGTGATTCTCTCATCTTCAGACTACCAACTCTTGTATTTTTCTGGCGACGACTAACTCTTTCTTACTCAATCTTTTTAGAGAAGACGTAATAGTAACACGTAATACAAGTTGGGTTGAGTATGTTTTTCTTAACAGAATAGTAATAAGTAATACAAGAAGGGTTGAGTATGTTTTTCTGAACAGAATATACAATCTACTAAGTCAAACTCAAAAAAACCAATTTATGATACTACTTATTCAAGAGTTTAGAATACTGTCATTGTCTTTGGTTCAGATAAAAGGCTATTTTCCTCACTGACGGATAGTTAAGCCTTGTGGCTATCTCTTGGAATAGTGAATTCTGACTTTGGCCTGGTGTTTAAGGTAAACATGCTTGGACTTCTCCTGTGTGTCACAGTATGCATGAAGTTCCCACTGGATAATTTTCTTCAAGGTGGGCTACTGTCCAATAGATGATTAGGCTTTTTGTTAACATGGTTTTGAAGTTGAGTTAGTTATGTTAATGAGCTTGTGATGAGATGTTACTGCTTAGAGGCGGTAGACTGCTCAGGGTTGTTGACTTGTGATCACCGCTGGAGGGTTTGAGAAGCAAGCACTAGTTCTCTTGTAGCATCGAGCAACTAGGCGGTTTTCTCCCAACAAATTACAGAAATCGAACTCCAGAGATCAGCTTCTTGTTGCTATAAAACCGGTTAGGATTCTGCCCTTGCGCTGTGGACAATAATACAGGTAATCAATCTTCTGTTTTATTCAGATATATTAACGACTGCCACACATTTCGTCTCAGAATGGTGCCTAATAACACTAGTCAACAACCAAAATGTACCAGAAATGAAAATTGCTGATCTTAACTAATTTTGGTGTGCTGAAAACGAAAATGACATTAAAAAATGTTGATTGGCTCTAGTTTTCAAGATATATGCTACTAGTTTATTTAATTACGGTCAATTTATATATATGACGCAACTGTTGTGGGCGATTGCATAATTTTTTCTAATGACCAATAAAAATGTAACTAGAAGTTGATGATGCAATCCTACCTATGATTATATCACCTTTGTGTATAAATATCTTATCTCTGATAAAATTTTGCCATTAGTTAGTGCATGTGTCCTTATCAAAAGTATCGTAGTTAGAAATGCCTAGGACATGTGTGAACAGTGCTAATAATTTCTGTTATATATGTGGTGAGGTGACATTTGTATCACAAAAACGAAATATAACTAAAGTGATTAAGAAAGCGTACAGTTTTTATTTTGGCTGCAGAATAGGAGATCAAGATAAGAGCTGGGTGCCACACATATGCTGCAATACATGTGCAGCACATCTTAAACTGTGGTTGACTGGCAAAAGGCAAGCTATGCCTTTTGCAGTCCCAATTATTTGGAGAGAGCTCACTGATCATCTTAACAACTGTTACTTTTGCATAGTCCCTCCAATTAGGAAAGGCATATCAAAGAAGAAAAAATGGGGGTCTGGATCCCTGGCTCTGTGTTTCCCATGCTTGTCGTGGTAGCCGATCGTCTCCCATTCTGCAGACATGGCCAAACCATCTTAGTTGGGACTGTTCTACTTGGGTCTGCAGGAGGTGGGATTTTAGGCCTTGACGTATCGTCTGGTTGCGGACCATGTCTCTTCTTGTTACTTCAACCACCTTCCTCAGATACCTCATTTCTGAGGTTTGGATCTGGCTTTTCTGGGTTGTAGTCATTGCCCATGGCCTGCATCCATATGTCAAGACTGGGACATAGGTGGAGCAGTATACAGCCATCTTCGTTTTCTTACCAACCTCTCTCTTGCTGAGGAATCCTCGATTTATTGCCTGAAAAAGTCTCCCAGCTGCTGCTTTTTGAGTGGCCAACTCTTCTTTGATGCCTCCCTTTCGGTCCAGGAGATATTCTCCCAGCTTAATCTGATGTCTTCTTTCTTCTTGTGATATCACCATGGATTTTGTTTTAGAGCTGTTTATGACCATCCCTCTCTTCTCCAGCTCTTCCTTCCAGACTTGCAGGTTGGACTGGAGATGTGCCTCTGATTTAGCAATCAAGGCAACATCATCAGCAAATGCCAGCTCTGAAATACAAACCTCTCATCTTCCTGCACCCCACTGAATACTTTCTTGTTCTCTCCTTACATGCCTTGATGACATCTTCCATGAGGACGTATCAAACACTCGGGCTAATTTTGATGAAATTGAACAGCAAGCAAAAATTACTCTACCGGATTTAGAGTACAAAACTGTCAAAAGAAGGCAGAATGTACGAAAAAAAACAACAAAGCAATGATGGGGCAGCGTCCGAAGCTTTAGACGAACGTTCTCCAAGAGACAGTGTTAGAATAAATTCATTTATTTTTGTCATGGATGCTCTTGAAGCCAACCTAGACAGAAGAGCAACAGTGTATTGGAGTGTAGCTGGCAATTTTTCATTTTTGGTGAACCTGCAAGCAATCAAGGAACAAATTCATAATGGTGTGGAGAAGTTGATGCTAGAGTATCCTATGGATGTTGACCTAAGTCTAGTCGATGAACTCTTGCACTTGCACCTGTACGTCAAACAAGTTCACCCTGAAAAAGAAATTTTCAGCCACCAGGATATATATCAAATAATATTCCAAGAAAACATTCAGACAGCTTTTCAAATGTGGAAACAATTTTCAGATTGTTCCTGTGTTTAAGCGTTACTACTCGTAATTGTAATGGTGAAAGGTCATTTTCTAGACTAAAAAGGATTAAGAATGATCTGCGGTCAACAATGTCCCAAGATCGGTTGTCTGATCTTAGCATTCTCTGCATAGAAAATGATAAACTGCGACTTACGATTTTAATGACATAAAAACTCCAGATGATAATTTTGCATGAAAAAAAAAGCTCCAAAGAAACTGTTTTGAGTTTATATATAGTGTAATGTTTAAACATAGCTATGAATGTTGTGTGTGTGAACGTCTTCATTAGTTCCATACTTTTGTAAACTTATTAAAGGTTATACATTTATAAACAATCTTTTTATTAATGCTAAAATTTCAAAAATGTTCTACTTTCATTGTGTGGATAAAGAAGAGAACGAGGTTTTTTTCTCATCATCATAACCCTCCACTCCCAAAGGAGCATAGGCCTTCAACAAACACATGCCAAGTTCTCCTGTCACGTGCCATCATCTCAAGTTCTTTCCATGTTCTCCTCATCATTTTCACCTCTGTTTCCAGCTCTCTTCTCCATGTGCTTCTTGGTCTACCTCTGCCTCTCTTGCCCTCGGGGTTCCAGAACGAGGACTGCCGTTAAATATATCACTACATAAATACAAGTGTTCCCTATCAACACATCAAAACATTCTTCTCATTTCTAAGTTCCAACATTGTCTAGGCACACTGTAACTAAAGTTCACGATGGTAAAGGATTGTCATAAGGGAAGGCAGAAAGCCGAACGCATGCAAAATTAAACACGCGTCTCGCTATTAATGCCACCCCCAACAAGCGTAACGCGATACACAATTACTACTATCACGCGTGTAAGGCCACATGCACTAACTTTTTCGGACGGACAGTGATAAAAACACTAACCTTCCCAGAGTTATGTTTTAAAATCCTGAAAAACGCTTATTAGAAAAGATAACATTAGATGGGTTTACGTTTGAAAACATTACAGTACCCAGACAGCACATCTTCGAAACAGGAGGTAGAAGAAATTGCATATTTTGAACGCAGCCACTTAGCTCTTTTAAATTTGTATATTTGGGTTCCTTAGGGCTTGCTGACAAAGAATATGTAAAACGTTACGCTAATAGTCTAGGAATTACCAAATTATAACCAAAATAAAATAGTGGGGATGCCTGACAGCATGAAATCATTTCTGCTCATAAAATTTTTTATAACGTGTTTGAAAAAACCTTACGTACGGAAATAGCCTACAAAAATAAAGATCCAAATTGATTGGAGCGCAACAAATATAAGACTAAACACGATTGGTCGGACTATAAATACTATCTTTGGTTGTTAGGGGAGACGTAGGAAGGTAAGATTTTTTCAAACACTTGTCGAAACGTGGCTCCATTGGCCAGACTCGCTGATATAATCACTTAGGAGCGTTAGTTCGAGACCACTAGTTCAAATAAGCTTGATAAAGCAACAGTGCGTTGAAGCCAGCTCATATTTTTGCTAAATAAAAGCCTGGAACATAAGCAGATGGGAATTTGTGCCAGTATTTGTGCCAGAATTCATTGCTAGTCAACGTATCTGTGTTTATTCTATGAATTGTGGTAAGCTTGAACCATTCAGTATCTTTTAATGAAAATTGAATGTGAATTGTTAATTTATGCCTGTATATATGTGTAGTTCAGTAGCAAACATGATGTAAAGCCTATAATGCTCCAGCCTGAACAGAAGGTGTCGGAGGAAAGTAAAACTGCATGGAATGGCCAAACAGTACACTGACACCTAGATGATTGACTAGAAAGAAATAATGCTGGAATTGCAGAGGCGTGGTAACCATTAAGGAGGTTAATACTGGTATAAAGTATTTCAGATGAAGCTGACAGTTGGCCTAACGCTCTGAACTCAATGTTTGTGTTGTATTGTGCTCAGTGTAGAACTAGAGTATCAATTAGTTATGAAGTAGAAGGTACATCCTTCTTGTTTTCAGGGACCGTGGTCTTGATGGTATTGAGCAGCACCTGGTCAGAGCTTTGCTGAATCCAGAGTCGGACAGCATACTCCTTGGTCCATTTAGCTATCAGTGAGGTGTCTCCAGAGCCCAGGGGAGAAATCGAGCAGAGGAGTCTCTTCCTGCCGCCATCACGCAAGATAAGCTGATGTGGACAGCTGAGCTCAACATTATGTACCCCCATCTTAAAATAACATTGTAACATAAACTTAAGAGGGGAAGTAAATTGTTTTAATATCAGGAACTGAGAACATCTCCAATACTAGTTCCAATAAAGACAAACTATTGAAGTCATGATGACAAATACCAACAGAGCTTGAACAAAACAAAACCAGTATTACCTCATATTACTACTACCCAACTGACACACATAGGATAATATTAAAAATACATGTCACTACAAGATTCATATTGAGAAATTCTGTACATATAACTTGTAATTAAAATTGATTGTGATTCCTGGTTCCCTTTGTATTTGAATCAGGACACATATTCATTCATGACAGCAATGAATACATATTGTTATTTGAAAAGTTATCAGTGACTCCTTTAAGATATCCTTGTAGAGTGTTTTATGTATGTGAATGCCACAGTGTTGTCAAGTGTAGTGGAATAAATTAAATTGTTTATCTGTCTGTTGTGGTTTTGACTTACACTGCATCATACACATACCCTAGACATATAACGTAGTCATCACACTATTCCAGAATAATTCTGACTGAGGTATACATATGTGGCAGCAAGTAAGGTTATATATAATACACTACTCTTATTAGATATATATACCTTCACAGCTGATCTCAGTCAGTACAGTAAGTCCCCTATAAATATTTATAACATCCCACTTCACCACACAGAGGCTATTAAGTTCGGGCCTCACAAGTCTTCTAGCCCAGGGCCTCCAATTGCTGTAATCCGGCACTGCTAATAATACATTTACCCGAACCGTAACGTCAGTCTTTTCCTTAAAGGAGACTGTCCGTTTGTTTGCACATTCCTCTCTAGCGGTAGTCTCACAATTTCATCGGTCAAATCTGGTCAACCATTCTTGCAAGCATACACGCCTGGCCGTGTGCGTCAATGCATGACTGCACTGGAGGAATGTTATTTCATTCACTCGCTAATTATACATTTTGTTTCCTTCACTCGTTCCCCAACAGCTTTCTTCATCATATGCCCAATATCATTAGAATGTAGTATTTTCAGATATCAGTCAGTACTTACATCAATATAATACATCAACGATAATATTCATAGCAAATAATTGCAAAATAGCAATCAATCTAATGTAAAGAAATTAAAACACAATATAAAGTATTCAACACTTTACATTAATTAACTAATCCCTTGATTTTAGAGTTAGCTAATCAAGCGAGTACTGAGAGTTTGCTTATCGCTCAGGTCTGTTATCCGCAGCTTAAGAATTTGAATAGCGTAATTCTCAAGTTTGTGTAGCTTGAGGGCTGTCTTCTATAAGCGTGCGTTCTCTTCAAACGGTTATCAGCAAGTGATTTCTAAATTCAACATTTGTTCGCACGAAATGAAAACATTTCATCGTTCCCACCCCTAGAGTTAATTATTTCCCGTCTCTCGTTTAGACATGCCCGAAGATTTATCGTGGCGTCTTCAGTTGACCACTGAATACGGAAATATAATACTCTGGGAACCACTGTGTTTCGACTAAACGAATAAATCGGGATGAAGTCCCTAAAGAAATAACTTTTAGTGCCTTTGCAAAGAAGATAGTATTTGGATCGAATGACTGGATTGTTAGTGAATACTTCAAAAACAAATATATATCATGGGAGTATTCACAAGATATTAAGAAAGCGAGAACAATGCTGCATTGGCTGAGCACGTTAATTCTAGTATCTGCCGTCAACTTTTGTGAAGGATTATGTAATCTAATTTTAGCTCTTACAAGCCCCCAGCTGAGTTAATTCAGCGAATTTTCTCTTAATATTATTTATAGCTCTGTTTACGTGTATTCAAGAAATTGTCTGAGACATACGGAGGTAGTGCATTAAAAATGATTAAATCAGCGTTAAATTTGTCGTTATACAAGTAACAAATTTAATAATCAAGTATGTTCCACAGTTATGAAAAATGAATAATTGTTTAGAAAAGAGGCATTATCCCAGTGTGATGTTATGGTTTTCGAAAATGGACAGTTCACTTGGCAACCTTTAAGTTTTACTAAGCTGCCAATAGTTGTTTCTGCTCCCGCTGATGTTTGGGTCTTTGAAGATAGATGACTGGATCACACGCGTCCCTGATCAAGATTTAAGTGTTGCAGCACGTTCCAAGTAGAATAAGGAAATAACTGCAAAGCTAATCCAGCGTCTCTAAGACCCGTCTGCTGATGGTGTCTAGCGTCGATATCATGCCACTTATACCCTCACTTGTTCCAGAAATAGTACCCTCAACTTGTACCACCAACTAGTATGGCAAAAGAATAGAAACGAATACACTCTGAGTATTGAGTGTCCCGACACATACTTATATGCCCCCTTCATTTCATTCCACCATCCCATCTATATCAGAACGTTTACTCCCGCTGAGAATTAATCTTAATACCAGTGGGCGAAAACTATCTTTACATTTAAAATGAATAGTTTTATATATATAACTTTAGTTGAAAATGTTAACTATATAGTTTGAATATATTTTCATTTACATCGGTTGAAAAGGTGGTAAACTTTCATTACATTTAGAGTGAATATGTTTTACATTTACACTGGTTGAAAAGGTTAATAATATAACAAGTATGTACATCATTTCTTTCCTCATTCCCTTCCTGCTCCATATTGAACTTGGGACTACCTCTGCTTTTGGTTCTTTATAAGAAATTCGCAATAAAGCAGTCACCAGCCCTGGTAGTGGTAGTTCATGAAATCATCATTCTAAATGCTGAGGTTGCCAGCCTCAAATGACTTGGACAACCACTAGCAATTTTCACATATTAATCTTCACATGTCACTATATACGTATTAGTTATCATGTTAATAATGCAAAATATAGAATTTAGAATGTACAACTTACGCCAATCTTTAGGCTCACAGACTGCTGGCTCAGAGAAATCGTTTAAGGCAGATAGACGATGCCTTTTACACGTGGTCTTGGGTGTTGTTATTTTAGCAATACGTTCCCAGTTTGACTCCTTGTTTCAGATTCCTCAGATTCCGATTGTCTTTGCTAATAATGGTAGAGTTTTTCTGGGAGATAACTCCTCAAGATGCTCAAACAAAGTCCAGTTCAATAAATGAAACCTGCTGCTATTCTTAACTCTGGCAAGGTCTGGTTGTCTTGGCGCGAGTGAATTTTTACAGTGCTTTAACCTGGCTAATGTGTCAGGTTATATTGCTTTTCTTCCCCCGCTTTTGTTTGTTACGATGTTAAGCAGGGCTCCAGTCGGAAGAGGTGTTGTGCCTTCATTCTGAATGTTTGCCAATCGTTTCAAACATGTGTGTTTTGTGGGGTAATTCAAATTATTTCCACATGGAAATTTCCGCTCGTTACTGCAAAGGTCATATCTCTCAAATATGGAATTAAAATATCCGATCCTCTCTCGGCAATGTTTTCTCAAATACAACATCTTACTTTCATTAAAAGTAATGTCTTTGTAACAAGGTGTACCGGAAACGATTATGTCATTCTTGTCTGTCCATAAATGTATCGCGCAGGCGAGTAATCTAACTACCCGTCGCTTGCGCAAACAAAATTCTTCGTTTACCCATTTGGTCGAGGAAGACATATCAGCCTTATCAGCGATTAAACAAATTCGCTGGGCGATTTGAGTGCTAATCCATAGCCTGATGTCGGGCACACCCGAAACTTTCCAACATGATTGTCGGTTAATATTATCTCATCCGTCTCCTTTTCCAGCAGAGATGAACCCGTAAACAAACAGTAATGACGACTTATCACTGAAAGGAGTGTAAGATGTTTTGAAAGTACTATATATCTGCTTGATAGCAGGGAAAGAAAATATGCCGACCACATAAAAGCACGTAATTTAGTCCACTAAAAAATGTAACTAAATACTGCCAGAAAGGAAAAGAGATCGACCCAATATATGTGACACTCTCATTAACTCTTAGATGTGATAATGGCAGTGACTTGATTATTGAAAGTTGAGTAATGATTAACACCAATTAAGTTAGTCCTCTCATTAACTCGTAGATATGCTGAGGGCAGTGACTTGATTATTGAAAGATGAGTAATGATTAGCACCAATTAAGTTAGTCCTCTCATTAACTCGTAGATATGCTGAGGGCAGTGACTTGATTATTGAAAGTTGAGTAATGATTAGCACCAATCAAATGAACAACAACAGGTTTATTTTTCTATGAAAAATGTTTGACTGATAAACGCCTGCCCATATCCCGAAGAAAGTAATACCTTACAAACAGTAACGTGGCTAGCATCCTAGATTCCACAGGTAAAGGATGTTCTTATCAGTGGTTTGTGTTGATGTTCTCTTTTTCCCAGAACCTCTCTCAACTTTTTTCATATATTTTGTGTTTGTTGCCAGTGGTCTTCCGTATCTTCTATATCATCCAGCTGTTGAAGTACTTGGTATTTGTTGGATACTGTGATTGAAAATGTTTCTGTTATTTCCTGATTTCTTAGATATCTTACATTATACTGTTGTCTATTGCTGTGTGCTGTCGTAAATGTCTTGAGCTTTAATTTTGTTTAGGCTATCGGAAGATGGTGATTTGATATCGCATCTGTTCCTCTATATACCTTTGTACCTCATTCCGTCCAAACTGGCGCGTCACGCGCCAGATAGGAGTTCTGATCCGTCCATGGCGCGTGGCGCGCCAATGTGATATATGTCGAATTAGAATGGAAAGTTATAAAATACCTTGCAACTAGCCAGTTTTTAAATCATTTAATTACATCTGGCACATGTTTGTGGATGTTTGTGAGCGGAAAAAAAATCTGTGAAGCTAAAATTGTGTGTTTTTTATCCATTTCTAATCCTTTGTTTACAAACAAAATGGATCGATGTGGTTTTGAGAAAAAAATCATAAAAATTACATCCATGAAGTGATAGTGATAAAAGTTTCCAGATATGTTTCAAACTAAATGTGCACTGATATTCTTAATATTTTATTGCCGTACATTAATTGGGAATTGAAAAATTTAAGTTTAAGTATACCATTTTATTTAATTTTTTAAACATTTTTTCCGTGCGTCGCGCGCCAATGTGATATATGTCGAATTAGAACGAAAAGTTATAAAATACCTAGCAACTAGCCAGTTTTTAAATCATTTCATTACATCTGGCACATGTTTGTGGATGTTTGTGAGCGGAAAAAAATCTGTGAAGCTAAAATTGTGTGTTTTATATCCATTTCTCTGCCATCAATGGTACCTATACCTTGTAGCGGTATGGCAGCTTGCGTACCCTGACAATCCCCAGAGCTATGCCAGTGGGAGTTTTACTCCTGGTAGGTTCAACCAAGCTGGACTGGTCTGTGTGGGTAGGGGTCAGACAAAAGCTGGTACCCTGGTCCTCCAGGTTGGGGGTTTTAGCATAGGGCTGTTACTCCCGTCTATGTAAAAAAAATAATGAAGTTACGGAAACAACATCAAATGAACAAACTTTGCTGCGGGATGGACATTCGGAGTCTGTGGCTCGTATGACTGTCAGTGGTGAAAGCCGAAAGGAAGCCACTGACATGAAAACGGATGTCCTGACCGCAAAACAGGATACAAGAATAGGATTTTGGAATGTCAGGACAATGTACGAGACAGGTAAACTAAGACAGGTCACGGCAGAAATGAGAAACTATAGGTTACACATCCTGGGGATAAGCGAGAGCAGATGGGCAGGGGCAGGAAAAGTTAAAACAGCAACAGGAGAAACAGTACTTTACTCTGGAAGAGAGGATGGACAGCACAGTGAAGGCGTAGCCATTATTCTACAGAAAGGGATAGAAAGGACATTACTGGAATGGAAACCCATCAACAACAGACTGATACGATTGAGATTGAGAGGGAGATTCACCAACACTACAATAATACAATGCTACGCACCAACGAATGATAGCGATGAAGAGGTCAAGGATGAATTCTATCAACAACTGCAGAAAGAAATGGAGGACACACCTAGATATGATCTTGTTATAGTAATGGGAGACCTCAATGCGAAAGTTGGTCCACACAATACATATAATGAAAGAACAATGGGGAAATGCGGCAGCGGAACAGCAAACGAAAATGGGGATAAGCTAATAAGTTTCTGTAGCATTAACAACCTGGTCATTGGAGGAACACTTTTCCCACATAAGGAAATTCACAAGTTAACATGGGAATCACCAAATGGTCGGGACAGAAACCAGATAGACCACATCATGGTTAACGGTAGATGGAGACATGCATTACAAGATGTGAAGGTAAGGAGAGGTGCAGATGTGGGAAGCGATCACCATTTAGTAGTAGCAAAACTGAAAGTGAAACTAAGAAGGGCTGGACCAACTGTAACTACACAGAAAAGGTTTGACATCAGCAAATTGAAGGACCCCCTTACCAGAAAAGCTTTTGCGGCCGACATTAAGAAACGATATCAATTTGCCAAAAGCCAGGAAAAGACACTGACTGATGATATAGACCAGAATTTCAACACCATTTCAACAATATATAAGGAAAGTAGCAAATCATGCTTAGGATTCCAGGAAAGGAAGAAGCAAGACTGGATAACACCAGAAACACTAAACACCATAAAGATGAGAAAGGAAATGAAAAGAAAGAAAACAGAAGCGAAGTCCCCCAGGTTAAAGCAACTATATAGCGAACAGTACAGTCAACTGGACAGGGAAGTTAAACGCCAAACCCGAGCCAACAAAAGGAATTTCCTAGACGATCTTGCAAAACAGGCAGAAGAGGCAGCACTGAGAAATGAACAAAGCACAGTATACAAAATAACTAAATTCATCAGCGGAAAACAAGGTGCAAACAATATTAAATTAATATTAGACAAACATAAAGGTATGTTTTCAGGCACTCGTAAGAAATAAAGAAGTAGAACACTTGGACAACAGAAAAACAACAGACGTGAGTGGCTTACCCAGGGTTCGAACCCCGTACCTTCCGTACGACAACTCCGCCTAGCTATCAAGCGAATCACACTGACCCCACGGCCAGCTAGGCATCCCCAAAAAAGGATGCTTTACTGACTATTTATCAGTACGAAACACAAGATAACACCGGAAGTATACAGTGGGCAACTCAGCCCCTTAATGACGCAATCACTTCTGTTGTTCCCCTATTAACAGTATGTGTCAGTCCAAACAAGACAAAGACCTTGATACTGGGTCCAGTAAATAGTAGAAGACTTAAGGACAGTAGTATAGAACAGAGGGTAGGTTTATGGTATTGTATAAACATAAATAACACATAAGGAAGGGAAACCCGAAGCCTGTAAACAGTAAATTAATATTAGACAAACATAAAGGTATGTTTTCAGGCACTCGTAAGAAATAAAGAAGTAGAACACTTGGACAACAGAAAAACAACAGACGTGAGTGGCTTACCCAGGGTTCGAACCCCGTACCTTCCGTACGACAACTCCGCCTAGCTATCAAGCGAATCACACTGACCCCACGGCCAGCTAGGCATCCCCAAAAAAGGATGCTTTACTGACTATTTATCAGTACGAAACACAAGATAACATTGGAAGTATACAGTGGGCAACTCAGCCCCTTAATGACGCAATCACTTCTGTTGTTCCCCTATTAACAGTATGTGTCAGTCCAAACAAGACAAAGACCTTGATACTGGGTCCAGTAAATAGTAGAAGACTTAAGGACAGTAGTATAGAACAGAGGGTAGGTTTATGGTATTGTATAAACATAAATAACACATAAGGAAGGGAAACCCGAAGCCTGTAAACAGTAAATTAATATTAGACAAACATAAAGGTATGTTTTCAGGCACTCGTAAGAAATAAAGAAGTAGAACACTTGGACAACAGAAAAACAACAGACGTGAGTGGCTTACCCAGGGTTCGAACCCCGTACCTTCCGTACGACAACTCCGCCTAGCTATCACGCGAATCACACTGACCCCACGGCCAGCTAGGCATCCCCAAAAAAAGGATGCTTTACTGACTATTTATCAGTACGAAACACACAAGATAACACCGGAAGTATACAGTGGGCAACTCAGCCCCTTAATGACGCAATCACTTCTGTTGTTCCCCTATTAACAGTATGTGTCAGTCCAAACAAGACAAAGACCTTGATACTGGGTCCAGTAAATAGTAGAAGACTTAAGGACAGTAGTATAGAACAGAGGGTAGGTTTATGGTATTGTATAAACATAAATAACACATAAGGAAGGGAAACCCAAGGCCTGTAAACAGTAAATTAATATTAGACAAACATAAAGGTATGTTTTCAGGCACTCGTAAGAAATAAAGAAGTAGAACACTTGGACAACAGAAAAACAACAGACGTGAGTGGCTTACCCAGGGTTCGAACCCCGTACCTTCCGTACGACAACTCCGCCTAGCTATCAAGCGAATCACACTGACCCCACGGCCAGCTAGGCATCCCCAAAAAAGGATGCTTTACTGACTATTTATCAGTACGAAACACAAGATAACACCGGAAGTATACAGTGGGCAACTCAGCCCCTTAATGACGCAATCACTTCTGTTGTTCCCCTATTAACAGTATGTGTCAGTCCAAACAAGACAAAGACCTTGATACTGGGTCCAGTAAATAGTAGAAGACTTAAGGACAGTAGTATAGAACAGAGGGTAGGTTTATGGTATTGTATAAACATAAATAACACATAAGGAAGGGAAACCCGAAGCCTGTAAACAGTAAATTAATATTAGACAAACATAAAGGTATGTTTTCAGGCACTCGTAAGAAATAAAGAAGTAGAACACTTGGACAACAGAAAAACAACAGACGTGAGTGGCTTACCCAGGGTTCGAACCCCGTACCTTCCGTACGACAACTCCGCCTAGCTATCACGCGAATCACACTGACCCCACGGCCAGCTAGGCATCCCCAAAAAAGGATGCTTTACTGACTATTTATCAGTACGAAACACAAGATAACACCGGAAGTATACAGTGGGCAACTCAGCCCCTTAATGACGCAATCACTTCTGTTGTTCCCCTATTAACAGTATGTGTCAGTCCAAACAAGACAAAGACCTTGATACTGGGTCCAGTAAATAGTAGAAGACTTAAGGACAGTAGTATAGAACAGAGGGTAGGTTTATGGTATTGTATAAACATAAATAACACATAAGGAAGGGAAACCCAAGGCCTGTAAACAGTAAATTAATATTAGACAAACATAAAGGTATGTTTTCAGGCACTCGTAAGAAATAAAGAAGTAGAACACTTGGACAACAGAAAAACAACAGACGTGAGTGGCTTACCCAGGGTTCGAACCCCGTACCTTCCGTACGACAACTCCGCCTAGCTATCAAGCGAATCACACTGACCCCACGGCCAGCTAGGCATCCCCAAAAAAGGATGCTTTACTGACTATTTATCAGTACGAAACACAAGATAACACCGGAAGTATACAGTGGGCAACTCTGCCCCTTAATGACGCAATCACTTCTGTTGTTCCCCTATTAACAGTATGTGTCAGTCCAAACAAGACAAAGACCTTGATACTGGGTCCAGTAAATAGTAGAAGACTTAAGGACAGTAGTATAGAACAGAGCGTAGGTTTATGGTATTGTATAAACATAAATAACACATAAGGAAGGGAAACCCGAGGCCTGTAAACAGTAAATTAATATTAGACAAACATCAAGGTATGTTTTCAGGCACTCGTAAGAAATAAAGAAGTAGAACACTTGGACAACAGAAAAACAACAGACGTGAGTGGCTTACCCAGGGTTCGAACCCCGTACCTTCCGTACGACAACTCCGCCTAGCTATCAAGCGAATCACACTGACCCCATGGCCAGCTAGGCATCCCCAAAAAAGGATGCTTTACTGACTATTTATCAGTACGAAACACAAGATAACACCGGAAGTATACAGTGGGTAACTCAGCCCTTAATGACGCAATCACTTCTGTTGTTCCCCTATTAAAGGGTGGAGCTACACTGAAATGCTATTTTCGTTATTAATTGCTGGATTTCAATGAAAATGCACAGACTTAACCTATATCAATACTAGATACGAAAAATGAAGAGTTTTATGGCACTGCACTACTGGTTGCCATAGAAACGGCGGCCATATTGGATTCTATTGTTCTATTTCAATTTGCTAAGGCTTTTTTATTTATTAAGCTATGAATACCAAATATGAACACAACGTTTATCATTATATTTTAAAACTTTTCGATTGCTGGATTTTTGATAACTTTAATACAAAAAAAGTTGTAGGACTTTGAATATAGTGTCTAAAAAAAGTAACAAATTTTGATAAATTTTACATCACTTTTTGCAATAAATCAAAAGTTTGATCAGATACTCAAAATCCAGCAATAGGAAAGTTTTAAAAGATTATGGGCAACATATGTGCCAATTTTTATGTCAATTAAGACATAAGTGTGGAAGTTTTAAGGAAATTAGGATGAGAAAATTAGATTTTGAGAAAATCGCATTTTTCTCCATAAATAGACTACAATTAAATAAGTCTGTAATATTGCCCCTGAAAAATTGCTTACTTGTCATTTAGAACATACTGGTAGCATAGCCAGCTTCCTCTGCAGCTTCCTATCTGGCTTTCTGTTGAAATTTGTGCCTAATTTCCTTCCTTGTCTTAGCGCAGTTTTCTGCCGTTTTAGAGCTGAGCAATATTGGATTCTTTGTTCTATTTAAATTTGCTAAAGCTTTTTTATTTATTAAGCTATGAATACCAAATATGAACACAATGTTTATCATTATATGTTAAAACTTTTCCAGTGATGGATTTTTGATAACTTTTAACACAAAAAAAAAGTTGTAGGACTTTGAAAATAGCGTCTAAAATAGTAACAAATTTTACTAAATTTTACATTACTTTTGTCAATTAACCAAAAGTTTGATCAGATACTTAAAATCCATCACATAAACAGTTTTAAAAGATTATGGGCAATATATGTGCCATTCTTATGTCAATTAATACGTAAGTGTGGAAGTTATAAGAAAATTAGTATGAGAATAATGATTTCTTTAAAATCACATTTTTTGTTATACTGTAATTAGAATATAATTAAATAAGTATGTAATACTGCAGCAAAATAAAATAACTTACATGTCATGCAGAACATACCGGCAGCATATCCAGCTTCCTCTGCAGTTTCTTGTCTGGCTTTCTGTTGAGATTTGTGCTAAATGTCCTTCATTTTCTTAGTGCAGTTTTCTGCCATTTTAGAGCTGAGCACCAGACGTTTAACGCTTTCTTGCTCCTGCCAGTCGACAAGCCTCTTTTCCACTGTTCAGCCCCAGGACTTTCTTGAAAAATATAGCAGCCTCAGGTCCTTGATTAAATTCAGCAATATTAGGGCCATATGGTTTAATTGCCATGATCTGATTGAATGCTTTGCTATCACAATCACTTTACACGGTGTAGCGAAATTTCTGTCGCGTCAGAGAACAGCTTCACAAATCACTACCTGCCTCAGCTTCCATGACACTTGAACTTCCTAGAAAGAGGCAATTGTTTACATTAGTAAAATTTCAAATAAAGATGTAAACAAGCATTAATAAACTGTGCCTTAAAGTACAATGGAAGCAAAACAATACATGTAAGTAATGAAATATGTTTCTAAACTTGATATTTATGGAGATCAAAATAAATTACATGAATGTCTATGCTTAGGCAAGGGGAAACATAAAGTAAGTTTCAAAAATAAATACCTTCAAAATTGATGAAGTTTCCAATCTTTCTTCTGGTACCAAGAACCAGCTGTTGCACATGTCTGGCAGGCATTTTTTTAAATAACACATAAGCATCTGTGACATGTCAATAAAAATACACAAGAAACAAACATTAAATTGAGGAAACAAATATGCACTATGCTTACAAGAATCATGATAATGTACTGAATTATGAGAAGTCACCCGTTATTCTGTAAACTCAGGAAAACGTGATGATTTTTAATTGACTGTCTACTACTCGTAATAGCTAGTTCATGTAACTCCCTGGGGGTTGGAATGAAGCACAGTGGGCCGCCTTCTTTGATGTCATTCCAGTAAGTAGCCAACGTCGTAAGGTTTAGGGTTAGGTTAAAATTCTTAAACCTGGTTGAAATGAGTCACTGTGGGCCGTCTTCTTAGATGTCATCCCAGTAAGTCGCCAACGTCGTTAGGGTTAGGTTTAGGATACATTTACATAACCATTAGCCCTTTTTACTGCATCTCTGAATTCTAATTTAAGGAACTATCGTACAGACGGTCCTGTCTGCTTCATTTCAACCACTAAGCCTAACCCTTACTCCTGTTTACTGCGTCTCTA
This sequence comes from Oreohelix idahoensis, assembly GCA_024509875.1. Classification (NCBI taxonomy): domain Eukaryota; kingdom Metazoa; phylum Mollusca; class Gastropoda; order Stylommatophora; family Oreohelicidae; genus Oreohelix; species Oreohelix idahoensis. Next base: position 62,879 of record JAMPIV010006401.1, on the reverse strand, counting down.
AATTCTTGTCAAAGGCCACATCGAACAAACGGTCCGCTGTGCTTTATTTCAACCTTCCTTGCCTGAGTACTAATGTCCCAGTTTTTACCATTATATCGTCACAATAAGTACGTTTTACCTGCAGTGTAGGATAAGTCTTGCTTCCATCTCTAACTCTGGCCTATTCCAGTTGGAGGTAACGAGAGCATCTCGTTTTTTTAGGCATTGTCACATCAATAACAAATCAAAACTGAGATTCCGTAAACACGCGGCCATATTGTCGTTGCCGGTCACGTGAACACGCACAGCCAATTAAAAATTTAGAATCGAGGGGAAACCCTAAATGTTGACTTTGAAATTATAAATTTCCGATCTGGCATTTGGAATCCCGAAATAAGTGACCTGCTTACAGTAAAGTGTCGATTTGGACGAATCCAACGATGCATAATATGTAGGGGTGTAAGCTTGGTTGCTATGAAAGAAACTAGGTCTAAATTAGACATATTTTGTCGAGTTTGAGAAAATCTGTCCGTACCATACCTTTTTCAAAGTCAAAATACATATTGTTAGAATGCATTTTGACATTTAATTCTGTTATATTTAGATTTGGGAGATGCTAAAGTATCAGAAAATGGACTAATCCCAAATTCTTAATTTTTCCGATTTCAACCGAGAAATTCCTGGCGCTCCTCCCCTTAACAGTATGTGTCAGTCCAAACAAGACAAAGACCTTGATACTGGGTCCAGTAAATAGTAGAAGACTTAAGGACAGTAGTATAGAACAGAGGGTAGGTTTATGGTATTGTATAAACATAAATAACACATAAGGAAGGGAAACCCGAGGCCTGTAAACAGTAAATTAATAGGGGAACAACAGAAGTGATTGCGTCATTAAGGGGCTGAGTTGCCCACTGTATACTTCCGGTGTTATCTTGTGTTTCGTACTGATAAATAGTCAGTAAAGCATCCTTTTTGGGGATGCCTAGCTGGCCGTGGGGTCAGTGTGATTCGCTTGATAGCTAGGCGGAGTTGTCGTACGGAAGGTACGGGGTTCGAACCCTGGGTAAGCCACTCACGTCTGTTGTTTTTCTGTTGTCCAAGTGTTCTACTTCTTTATTTCTTACGAGTGCCTGAAAACATACCTTTATGTTTGTCTAATATTAATTTACTGTTTACAGGCCTCGGGTTTCCCTTCCTTATGTGTTATTTATGTTTATACAATACCATAAACATACCTTCTGTTCTATACTACTGTCCTTAAGTCTTCTACTATTTACTGGACCCAGTATCAAGGTCTTTGTCTTGTTTGGACTGACACATACTGTTAATAGGGGAACAACAGAAGTGATTGCGTCATTAAGGGGCTGAGTTGCCCACTGTATACTTCCGGTGTTATCTTGTGTTTCGTACTGATAAATAGTCAGTAAAGCATCCTTTTTTGGGGATGCCTAGCTGGCCGTGGGGTCAGTGTGATTCGCTTGATAGCTAGGCGGAGTTGTCGTACGGAAGGTACGGGGTTCGAACCCTGGGTAAGCCACTCACGTCTGTTGTTTTTCTGTTGTCCAAGTGTTCTACTTCTTTATTTCTTACGAGTGCCTGAAAACATACCTTTATGTTTGTCTAATATTAATTTACTGTTTACAGGCCTCGGGTTTCCCTTCCTTATGTGCAAACAATATTACATTAGTAAGAGATAAGCAAGGAAATCTCATCAAGACAGCAGAGGGTGTAGTGGATTTGATGGTATTGTATGATGGTGATATTACTAAGTGTGATGCATGAGGTCAGCTGTGAAGGCTCCTGAGATAAAATGTAGCTGTGAATTGTCAGAAGGCCCTTCTTGCTACCACTACGACCTCACACTTATCTTTTTTTTTTCTAATGAATGTGGCTACGTTTAATGTCTAGGGTAATGATATGTAATGTATTGTGGTAGTTTACAGACACACACACAGATATTTACTAAGTCTACTAATATTAATAAATGTTATAATACACTGAACTAACTCAAGTGTGTAAAATTTGGATAGTAATTTTCTTACATTTATTTGTTCTGAACCAAGGTTTTATTTTGGCCAGAACATATGAAAAGTTTAGTAATTATGAAAGAAATGCATGAATATTACATAATAAATGCAAGGTGTGTACATATATATGTTACTAGATTAGTTAATATTATTACTGTTTATAGTGTAATCTATTTTTGGGGAGAACATTTAATGGATGTGCTGTTGGGGTGGCCTCATCACTCCCTGTCTATGGTGACTACACATTGTCCATTTATTTGATGGAAATTTTTATGGGTGTGTTAGCAAATAAGTTGAGTTGGTGAATTCTCAGCAGACCAGGCGCTCACGTAGCTTGAATGTGTAGCTCTGGTGCTGAGATCTGGTGGCCCCACCTCTCCGTGCTTGGGGGCAATATCAGAAGTCTGGTGGCCCCACCTCTCCGTGCTTGGGGGCAATATCAGAAGTCTGGTGGCCCCACCTCTCCGTGCTTGGGGGCAATATCAGAAGGTTGGTGGCCCCACCTCTCCGTGCTTGGGGGCTATAATAGGCTGCTCTGACAAAATGTCACTGCACGGGTCCACTCTGGTAATAATCAACAACTCATTTGACACCACAGTGGTGCCAACTGAAACTCACAGCTCTGCAATCAAAGTATTAGTCATAATTCCATCCTCTAACCATTTCTGGACACAACACTATACAACAACAACAACACCTAGACGGGTCAGATCTTTCTGACCAAACAACACATCTTACCAATTTGGTTTCACATAGGCTAAGTTCTCCCAGACTACGTATTCTGAAATATGTTCATTAGTTTCCTGCCCTAGAATAGGATAGGTGATATGTTTCACTGATCTCAACACTTGATCTGTCCTTCCTAATCCTTGCTGGAGTTTATGTATTTTATTTGTCTCTAGACCCTGAACTGGGGCGGGGGGTCTAGAGCGAACCCTTACTTGTTGTAAGGAACAGATTATGCTATTGCAGTATCAAATCACTCGAACCTTAAACAAATATTAAAATGTACAAAGAAATAATCTCAGTCTTACCAGAATTATGAATATATAGAACACAGTTAAATAAATGCTAGCAAAACTCAGCTGAGCTGCTGGCCTTATGATGGCGTCCCTCTAAATACTTCAATAGCTTCTGGGAATTACACCACTTAATAATTCACTGTGTCTACCAGGACAACTTTTACTGAATGGCACAAAATGCGCGTCTGAGCGCCGATAATATATTCATCTATGGCCAATCACTGCCTTTTCTTTTTTCAAATTCAAATATCCTACCACTAAGTCATTTCAGTCATACCTCAGTCAAGTATGCCTTATTGTCCGTTGGTCCGTCCGTCTCTACTTGCGTTTCACAAAAAAAAACACACTTGTTTTTTGAACCAACCCTGCCTTCCCCTACACAATTTTGCCTTTTAAAGTTATTTTTAGCCACAATTCTCCATCCCACCCCGTCTCTTCATTCCAACTAGATTTTAGCACCTGCGTCTTCAAGCCCACAATTTTTTGAAAATTAGTGACATGTTTTATTTCAATGTAGTCGATCGTTGATATGAACATTACAGTCTTTTGTCAATATCTTTCTTATTATCTGTCCGTCTGTATAAATAAAAGCATATTATTTCACTGCTCAAGATGGGCCATCCGGCCAGCTAGGTTTTATATTCCTAACATTATTATTAAGAAAAGTTACTTTTTCAAATATTTCTAGAATCTTCTGGAATGTGTTCATCACTGCATTCGAATAAACGGACTAAGTTATAGCAAAAGCGTCCAAAAAATGACTGTGCCGTATAATATCCAAGGTCCCTTTTGTCGATTTCTTTACTTTATGTCAACTTGGGGAACGTGACTTTTTCCTCCTTTCCCCACCAATTTGCGTCCTTTTAGCCTCGCTAGTTTCAAGCACGCGGTCAGTCAGTTTTTTCCTTTTGATCTCCGTTCTCATCCCGTTCCGTTTTGCCGTCAAGTCTAACAATTTAATTTCCATGGCGGGTGATGACCCGCGGCGTGGGCGATCATGTATTCTAGCAGCTTACGCATTAGTTTTTATCCCTACGTTGTATCATTGGAGATATTTTAACGTTGTATCACGGTTAATTTTGTGACACATCTCCCCACTTGAAAACATGCCTAAGGCAAGTTCTAAAACCAGTGATACACATAGATAAAATCTCTCCTTACGCCTGCCATTACTCTAATTTTGATCACAGGGGTGCCGACTGAGGAAATCTGCACCAACATTCAATTTGCCTGGGATATATTGGATACTAAACTGATAAGGTTGAAGCAATAAAGACCACCTTAGCAATCTTGCGTTTTCATGCTTAGCCTGAGATAAGAATACGAGAGGCTGATGGTCCGTCTCGACCACAAAAGTCCTACCATACAGATAGATTTGAAACTTCTTTATGGCCCAGATTAACGCTAAACATTCTTTTTCGCTTGTGGAGTATCCTTGTTCCGCCTTATTCAATTTGCGGCTTGCATAAGCGACTGGTTTCAGTTCCCCATCAGGTGAAGATGATCTTTGCAACAAAGCCGCTCCGAGTCCTACATTACTTGCATCGGTTCTTAAGACAAAGTCCTGTGTCAAATCAGGTAGTTTGAGAATAGGCTTGCTAGTGAGTTTTTCCTTTAAGTCCTGGAACGATAATTCTCTTTGCGCAGTCCAATTAATTTTATCTGGAAGTCCCTTGCGAGTCAGATCAGTCAGAGGAGCACAAATAGAGTTAAAATCTTTGATATATTTTTGATAAAATCCGCATAACGACACGAATGATCGCACATCCTTTTTTGTTTGTGGTCTAGGTGCTCTCTGCAGTTTTTCCAAGTTCTTGGGATCAGGGGTCATGCTACCCTGATATACAGTGTGTCCCAAGAATTCCAACTCTTTGCATCCAATGCAACATTTTGTTGGCCTAGCAGTCAAGTTCGCCTCCCTAAGCCTATTAAATAACATTTCTAGAGCTTCAATGTGTTCTTCAAATGTCTCTGTGGCGACGAGAATATCATCCATGAAATTCGTGATACATGGGTTATTCAGGGGATCCAACAATTTGCGCATCATCCTTGAAAATACACTCGGAGCATTTTTCAGTCCGAATGGTAGCATGTTGAATTCATAATGTCCATCCGAAGTGCTAAAAGCCAAATAAGGTCTCACTTCAGGGTTCACTGGGATCTGGTAATAGCCTTTACTAAGATCCACTTTTGAAAAGTATTTTGCCTTGTTCAATCTGGCAAATAACTGTTTTGTGTCTGGTAATGGATCCACTTGTCCTTCTGTGACAGCATTCAGTTTCCTGTAATCTATGCACAGTCTGTGTTCCCCAGACGGTTTTCTCAACAATATGACACTAGAGCTAAAAGATGATTCACTGTGTGAAATAATCCCCTCCTTCAACAAATAATCTATTTCTTCCTTCAATGCCTTCTCCTTCGCAAACGGAATAGAATAGGCTCTCATACAGATTGGGTTTGAGTCTACCAGTTTCATGTCATACTGTAGCAAATTTGTATGGCCTGGTTTATCTGTTAATACATCTGTATGTTCCTCCAGAACCTGTTGAACTCTCTCCCTCTGTTTTTTAGTCAGGTGATTACTGACTTTTACCTGTGCTGCTGTTTCACAAGGATGTAATGGGTATTCATGTGAGGTGAGTGGTTCCTTTTGCATTTGAGTTGCGATAGCTAAGGTCAGTAAGGGGGTGCTTTCCTGGAGTGGTCTGTCCAGATACTTCTTTAACAGGTTTACATGATAAACTTTCTCCTTCCCCTTTTTATCAATTTTATAGTTTGTTCTAGACACCTTCTCTAGAACCGTATATGGACCTTGCCATCCAATTTGTAATTTTTTCTGGCTACCGGGTAGTAGAAGCAGCACCTTCTCTCCCACTGCCAGTTCTCTGTCCTTTGCCTTCCTATTAAAATATGCTGCATGTTTCTTCCTGGCTTGTTTCAAATTATCAATTGCCAGTTTCCATCCAGCTTTCAAACGAGTGGTCAGTTCGTTCACGTATTGATAAGATGAGGTAACAGTCTCTTCCGCCTTCTCATCTTTCCAGGTCCTTAATAGCTACATCTGGATTTTTAATTTATCATACGTATTTTTCATGGAACCCGTCGGGTCCCTTCCATTAGAAGCGCTATAGTGAGGACTTTTCTTCCTAGAATCATCACTCACAAATCGACCACTACCAATTTTTTTCTTGGGTTTATCTTCCCACTTTAGATTGCTTATGAGAGATCTTCGCTCTCTTTTCTGTTCTTCCAGTTTATATAAGTCTGACCGAGGGATTGTCATCTTATCCTGGGTAAAATTTCTTCTTTGTACTCTTCGCATAGTGGCCATGTTAATCCATTCAAGTGAAGACTGGGTGTGAAAAGGGGGCTCCCATTGCACTTTGTCTCCTTGAGTATCATTTGTTTTCCTTCCCGGCCTAATTTTGCTCCGTGGCATTTCTAGGTCCTGCACATATTTTCCCTTTGTGGGTGTTCCCTCATGAAATATGCCACATGCTTCTACAAAGTTTACAATATCGACATTTACGTCGGGCCAATAGTATTTGCGAGCAACTTTTTGGCAGATGGTACCGACTTTTTCATGGTCCCCATCTTTTCCAACATGTAAGCTCCTTATTAAATTTGCCCTATATATCTTGGGAAGAACCAACTGTCCGTGACCAGTGGATCTAGTTCCTGTCTTCCTATATAGCAATCTGTTCTTCATAAAATATTCCCCCTTGCTCGGAGGTGTGTGGCATTTGGGCAATTTTTTAAAACATGGCTTGAGTGTCCTATCCTCAGCCTGCGCCTTCCTCATCTCCTCTGGATGAGCATTTATAGGTTCACCTTCTTCCTCCTTCTTCTGTGACCTGGTCTGCACTGTCGCCATGATCACAGGTCTCTCGGGATTCCCCAAGAAGACGTATCTACACCCCAATATTAGAGGGTAGATTGGTTCATCTATCACTGCTGCTCTGATTTCTCCTTCCACATAGCGAGTTTTCACCGTTATCCTTGCGATGGGAAGTGTCATGAGTGGTATGTCCTTAGTTGCCCCTTGTATTTCCACTGTTTCTGTGGTATACTGACTTGGGTCCACTAGGCTAGACTTCACAACTGAATCATAATCCAAACCTGTATCATAAAGGCACCTTATGGTGACCCCATTACAAATAACATCCTCACAAACTGGGGGGTGATAAGGTTCCTGCTGTCCCTTAGGATTAACCTTTAATCTTTGAGTCACCGACTTCATTGCAGCATTGTTTGAAGGTTTCCTTCTACAAAATTCGGTGTTATGGTTATCTTTCTTGCACCATTTACACCATCTTTTTCTTTGGTTAAACGGTTTTCTTTGATTGGATTTTTGGTCATTGAACTGTGAGTTTCTGTCTCGGTAGTCATTTCTTGGCCGTTCAAAGTTTGTCCTACCTTTATTTCCCTGCTCTCTATTGTCAAATTTATTAAATGTCTGTGGAGCTTTAAAATTGTCTATGTGCTTCTTTTTAGCACCACTTACCTCTGCCTGGGCTGCCTGATACCTTTCAGCGACATTTAAAACCTCTCCCAATTTCTCTGCACCTTGTTCCATGAGAAATTTTCTCATGTCTGGAGCCATGGACTCTCTCAATTGCTCAATCATGATCATTTCTTTAAGATCTTGGGTCTTCCCCAGAGCAGTCCATTTCTCCAAATAGGTTTCCAGTCTGGCAGAGAATTGGTGGTATGTCTCCCCAGACAACAGTTTGGCATTTCTAAATTTCTTACGATAAAATTCCCCATTTTTTTTCGTACCTCAATAACAAAGCCTGCTTTAACATGTCATAATTTTCCTGGTCTTCTCTGTTCATTTTTGCGAAGACTTCGTAAGAAGTACCTCTCAGTCCCTGTGATAGCTTTAAACTCCACCTCTCTCTCTCTAACCCATATGTAGTAGCTAATAACTCAAAACGTCCTAGGTACCCCTCTATGTCATCGTCTTTTTCAACAAAATGGTCTAACTGAAACCCCATAGCTGAGTTTGAGGCTCCCAGACTGGGCGTAGCATCTGAGGCAAAAGGGCTGGCACCATTTTCAGGAGCCTGGCCTTGTAGCTCCAGCTCCCTTAGTCGTAATTCGTGCTCCCTTTGCAACCTTCTATCTTCTGCCTCCCTTTCGGCCTTTTTATCTTCTGCCTCCCTTTCGGCCTTTTTATCTTCTGCCTCCCTTTCGGCCTTTTTATCTTCTGCCTCCCTTTGCTGTCGTTTGTCTTCTGCCTCAATCTGCAGCCTCTTAATTTCTCTATCAGCCTCAATTTGTAACCTCTTCTCTTCAGCTACCTTTCTATCTTCCCTTTCAATATATTTATCACATTCAGCCGTTACATATTGAATTAAAATCTGACCATCCATTCCCATCTCCTTTGCCGTCAGCACAGCAGCTGATCTGAACTTCGCCAGCTCCGCCATACTTTTTAAACAAATCTAGCAAGGTGCAAAATAAAATTTCCAACTACTAAAGTACTTCTAATTACTCTAGTTTAAAATAATTCTAATTAATTAATTAACTACCACTGGCTGTGAAGATTCACCAACTTTTATCTTCAGAGACACTTTTAATTATAAGGGACACTTTTAATTTTTATAATGTGTTCCCCTAATCTAATTCTCCCCCAGGAGATCCTAATATACTTAATGGGCAAATTATCCCGGGACAAAGAGACCCCAATATATGTAGTGGATTTGATGGTATTGTATGATGGTGATATTACTAAGTGTGATGCATGAGGTCAGCCGTGCAGGCTCCTGAGATAAAATGTAGCTGTGAATTGTCAGAAGGCCCTTCTTGCTACCACTACGACCTCACACTTATCTTTTTTTTTTCTAATGAATGTGGCTACGTTTAATGTCTAGGGTAATGATATGTAATGTGTTGTGGTAGTTTACAGACACACACACAGATATTTACTAAGTCTACTAATATTAATAAATGTTATAATACACTGAACTAACTCAAGTGTGTAAAATTTGGATAGTAATTTTCTTACATTTATTTGTTCTGAACCAAGGTTTTATTTTGGCCAGAACATATGAAAAGTTTAGTAATTATGAAAGAAATGCATGAATATTACATAATAAATGCAAGGTGTATACATATATATGTTACTAGATTAGTTATTATTATTACTGTTTATAGTGTAATCTATTTTTGGGGAGAACATTTAATGGATGTGATGTTGGGGTGGCCTCATCACTCCTTGTCTATGGTGACTACACATTGTCCATTTATTTGATGGAAATTTTTATGGGTGTGTTAGCAAATAAGTTGAGTTGGTGAATTCTCAGCAGACCAGGCGCTCACGTAGCTTGAATGTGTAGCTCTGGTGCTGAGATCTGGTGGCCCCACCTCTCCGTGCTTGGGGGCAATATCAGAAGTCTGGTGGCCCCACCTCTCCGTGCTTGGGGACAATATCAGAAGTCTGGTGGCCCCACCTCTCCATGCTTGGGGGCAATATCAGAAGGTTGGTGGCCCCACCTCTCCGTGCTTGGGGGCTATAATAGGCTGCTCTGACAAAATGTCACTGCACGGGTCCACTCTGGTAATAATCAACAACTCATTTGACACCACAGTGGTGCCAACTGAAACTCACAGCTCTGCAATCAAAGTATTAGTCATGTGTCCTAATTCCATCCTCTAACCATTTCTGGACACAACACTATACAACAACAACAACACCTAGACGGGTCAGATCTTTCTGACCAAACAACACATCTTACCAATTTGGTTTCACATAGGCTAAGTTCTCCCAGACTACGTATTCTGAAATATGTTCATTAGTTTCCTGCCCTAGAATAGGATAGGTGATATGTTTCACTGATCTCAACACTTGATCTGTCCTTCCTAATCCTTGCTGGAGTTTATGTATTTTATTTGTCTCTAGACCCTGAACTGGGGCGGGGGGTCTAGAGCGAACCCTTACTTGTTGTAAGGAACAGATTATGCTATTGCAGTATCAAATCACTCGAACCTTAAACAAATATTAAAATGTACAAAGAAATAATCTCAGTCTTACCAGAATTATGAATATATAGAACACAGTTAAATAAATGCTAGCAAAACTCAGCTGAGCTGCTGGCCTTATGATGGCGTCCCTCTAAATACTTCAATAGCTTCTGGGAATTACACCACTTAATAATTCACTGTGTCTACCAGGACAACTTTTACTGAATGGCACAAAATGCGCGTCTGAGCGCCGATAATATATTCATCTATGGCCAATCACTGCCTTTTCTTTTTTCAAATTCAAATATCCTACCACTAAGTCATTTCAGTCATACCTCAGTCAAGTATGCCTTATTGTCTGTTGGTCCGTCCGTCTCTACTTGCGTTTCACAAAAAAAAAAACACTTGTTTGTTGAACCAACCCTGCCTTCCCCTACACAATTTTGCCTTTTAAAGTTATTTTTAGCCACAATTCTCCATCCCACCCCGTCTCTTCATTCCAACTAGATTTTAGCACCTGCGTCTTCAAGCCCACAATTTTTTGAAAATTAGTGACATGTTTTATTTCAATGTAGTCGATCGTTGATATGAACAACACAGTCTTTTGTCAATATCTTTCTTATTATCTGTCCGTCTGTATAAATAAAAGCATATTATTTCACTGCTCAAGATGGGCCATCCGGCCAGCTAGGTTTTATATTCCTAACATTATTATTAAGAAAAGTTACTTTTTCAAATATTTCTAGAATCTTCTGGAATGCGTTCATCACTGCATTCGAATAAACGGACTAAGTTATAGCAAAAGCGTCCAAAAAATGACTGTGCCGTATAATATCCAAGGTCCCTTTTGTCGATTTCTTTACTTTATGTCAACTTGGGGAACGTGACTTTTTCCTCCTTTCCCCACCAATTTGCGTCCTTTTAGCCTCGCTAGTTTCAAGCACGCGGTCAGTCAGTTTTTTCCTTTTGATCTCCGTTCTCATCCCGTTCCGTTTTGCCGTCAAGTCTAACAATTTAATTTCCATGGCGGGTGATGACCCGCGGCGTGGGCGATCATGTATTCTAGCAGCTTACGCATTAGTTTTTATCCCTACGTTATATCATTGGAGATATTTTAACGTTGTATCACGGTTAATTTTGTGACAGAGGGACAGGAAACAAGATGGGCAGAGCACTTCAGAGAAACTCTGAACAAGGAAATACCAGAGACACAATTGAATGTTCCTGAGGCTGAAAACGATCTAGATGTAAATACAGACATTCCACGAAAAGAAGAAATCATCACAGCAATCAAAGGGTTAAAGAACGGTAAAGCTCCGGGCCATGATAACTTAAATGCAGAGCTATTTAAGACAGACCCTGAGCTAGCAGCAGAACTATTAGAACCACTATTTGCACAAGTCTGGAAAACGGGGACAACACCATCAGAGTGGAACAAAGGAATAATTGTCAAATTGCCCAAGAAGGGAGATCTTTCAGACTGCAATAATTGGAGAGGAATCACTCTTCTCTCAGTTCCCAGCAAAATACTAGGCAGGATAATTATACAGAGAATTTCAAAGGCAGTAGACTACAAACTGAGGAAAGAACAAGCAGGATTTAGAAAGAACAGAAGATGTGTAGACCATATATTCACTCTCAGGAACATTATAGAGCAGCGCTCAGAATGGCAAAGACAGCTTTGCATAAATTTTGTTGATTTTGAAAAGGCTTTTGACAGCATACATAGGGACAGTTTATGGAAAATACTGAGGGCTTATGGAATTCCAAGCTGCATAGTGTCAATCATAAAAAGCCTCTATGCCAACTTTACGTGTAGTGTTGGGCAGAGCAACCTAACCTTCGAGGTGAAGACCGGAGTACGACAGGGATGCCCCTTATCAACCACTCTATTTTTAACAGTCATAGACTGGGTGATGCACCAGACAACAGAGGGCAGTCCAAGAGAAATAAGATGGACTGCATTTTCTACATTGGAAGATCTGGAATATGCAGATGAAATTGCACTGCTGGCACATTCACATCAACACATCCAGGAAAAAACGGATAGACTTAATAAATTTAGCCAGCAGGTGGGCTTGAACATCAATTTAAAGAAGTCTGAGGTCATGACGCTCAATGTGAGCAACCCTGAGCCCATATCAGTAAGGAATCAGCAACTGGTACAGACATATACCTTCACATACCTAGGAAGCATAGTAACACCAGACGGTGGGGCAGGCAAAGACATCAACATCAGAATGAACAAGGCAAGAACAGCCTTCTTTAGCCTAAATAACATCTGGAAGTCCTCCCAATACAGCACAAACACAAAATTAAGATTATACCAGAGTTGCGTGCTTTCTGTGCTTCTCTATGGTGCGGAATGCTGGAGAGTCACAGAGAAGGAAATTTCAAAATTGTCCTCTTTTCACACAACATGCCTAAGAAAAATTCACCGAATCTTTTGGCCGAATACCATCACCAACCAAGATCTGCTTACTCGTAGCAAGCAAGAGGACATGCACACCATCATAGCTGGCAGACGCTGGAGCTGGGTTGGTCATGTCCTCAGAAGAGACCCCGATGCCATCACAAGAACAGCTATGCTTTGGACCCCTGAAGGAAAGCGAAAGAGAGGCCGACCAAAAACAACTTGGCGGAGGACTGTGGAGGCTGAGATGCAAAGAATGAACCAGAGTTGGGGCACTGTACGAAGGATGGCCACCGACCGTGCAAAGTGGAATCAATTTGTTGTTGCCCTACAAGACGCCACTAGGCGTGATGGCCACTGGCTGCTTTGACGTTCGGTGGCTAAGGATCGAAGAAGAAGAAGATATCCATTTCTAATCCTATGTTTACAAACAAAATGGATCGATGTGGTTTTGAGAAAAAAATCATAAAAATTACATCCATAAAGTGATAGTGATAAAAGTTTCCAGATATGTTTCAAACTAAATGTGCACTGATATTCTTAATATTTTATTGCCGTACATTAATTGGGAATTGAACAATTTAAGTTTAAGTATACAATTTTATTTAATTTTTTAAACATTTTTTTCCGTCCATGGCGCGTCGCGCGCCAATGTGATATATGTCGAATTAAAACGGAAAGTTATAAAATACCTAGCAACTAGCCAGTTTTTAAATCATTTAATTACATCTGGCACATGTTTGTGGATGTTTGTGAGCGGTAAAAAATCTGTGAAGCTAAAATTGTGTGTTTTTTATCCATTTCTAATCCTTTGTTTACAAACAAAATGGATCGATGTTGTTTTGAGAAAAAAATCATAAAAATTACATCCATGAAGTGATAGTGATAAAAGTTTCCAGATATGTTTCAAACTAAATGTGCACTGATATTCTTAATATTTTATTGCCGTACATTAATTGGGAACTGAAAAATTTAAGTTTAAGTATACAATTTTATTTAATTTTTTAAACATTTTTTTCCGTCCATGGCGCGTGGCGCGCCAATGTGATATATGTCGAATTAGAACGGAAAGTTATAATATACCTAGCAACTAGCCAGTTTTTAAATCATTTCATTACATCTGGCACATGTTTGTGGATGTTTGTGAGCGGAAAAAAAAATCTGTGAAGCTAAAATTGTGTGTTTTATATCCATTTCTAATCCTATGTTTACAAACAAAATGGATCGATGTGGTTTTGAGAAAAAAATCATAAAAATTACATCCATGAAGTGATAGTGATAAAAGTTTGCATATATGTTTCAAACTAAATGTGCACTGATATTCTTAATATTTTATTGCCGTACATTAATTGGAAGCTGAAATATTTAAGTTTAAGTATACAATTAAAAAAAAAAATTAAACACTTTTTTAATCAAGTCTACACTTCACAAGACATAACACACACCTATTCATATTAATTAATTATATGAAGCAATTCATAAGATTTTCCAGTCAATTTCACACATTTAAATGTATAACACAAGTACCTACTGAACTTATGTATTTGTCCACTGTCTGTTTTTAAAACCTCACCTGTCTGAAAAAATTGCATCCATTTTCGGGCCTTGGGTAAAACCCAAAAACAGCCTGGGAAGGATTGAGGTACCATGTAATTATGATCTAATTTCTTATTGGTGCATATGTGATCAGTCTGATTCTCTGCTCTGTAGTCTGATGATATCAATGTTGCTTTGTGTATTATTTTATGTGCAAATTTGCTTCCTCTATAGCTAGTTGATTTGAAGCACAGAAGTTTGTGAATGGGTCCCCATTCTCGTTCATCATACCTAATCTATGTTTTCCCATGATTTCTTCAAAGCCGGTGTTTTATGTTTATATTTTTGCGTTTAGGTCCCCCATCAAAATGTTGATGTCTTGTATTCTCCTTTAATCCAATTTTGTAGTCTGGTGTCAAATTCTTTTTTCACCAATTCTTCTTTATCATTGGTTGATGCATGGCACTGGATGTTGTTAATACTTATATACATTTTGGTTACTTTAAATGTTGTTGTAATAATTCGTGGTCCTTGTCACATAATTGTGTTCGCTCTCTTTTCCTCTCCGGCAGTATAGATCTACCTTTATTGTGCGAACTAATTATGTGTGCCATTTGATTGTTGGCACATTCTATTTTCCTACCTCCGACAGTATTTGGTATTTTCGTGTCAAGGTTTACACTTCTTCCATTCATACGTGTCATGTTTGCCTGCCCATCCACGCGGAGATGAGTTACAGGTAAAACCAGATTGGCGACCAGTCATTTTGGAGTAAAGACGCCTGGTGTTTGTTTGCATAGGGAGTGCCGGTCAGTTATCAGTCTGGTGGCATATTACAGACGCACTTGAGACGTCGGAAATGCGGTAATAAACTTCCGCACAGGCTTGTTATAAGCAAGATAAATGTAAGTGTCACGGATTGTCTCCCCTGCTTTGCAGTCGTTGTCCAATAGTGGCCAAAACTCAAGAGTATCTAATATGGGCTTTAAAGATTACTCTTGGCAGAGATACAGATAGAAGGGTAAACAGGATTCTATCTCAAGGGAGTTTTTACAAGATAACTCAGAAGCCAAGAACAATGCGGCATAGGGCTGAGCAAGTGTTAACTTATATCTGTCCGTTGCCTTTTGTGAAGAATTAAGCAATGATTTTTAGCCGGTTCAAGCCCCCAGTTGGTGTAATCCAACGAAATTCTCTTTATAATTATTGGCTCTATATATGTAAATATATCTCTAGATGTCTTTATATATGCATATATCTTAAGGAATCTTGCTCATACGTTTGCTTTCATACTTCTAATAACTGAATAAACCATTATTGTTTAGTTTTAAAATAACACGTAACATATTTAATAGTCAATTAGTTTTAACAAGTTAAAATAAGGAAGAAATGATGGTGAATTTAAGATAAAAGTCCTCATCGAAACTTGATAGGGGAGTTATAAAAGTCCGTTTGCTAGTGCCTTTTTTACAAGAACTTAAGTCTAGGTGAGTCCTGTCGCCGTGGTTTCCGTCATTTCTTTTTGGCAATGAGTGCATTTCTCCACATAACTCGTCCATGTAGGCGGTCAGTGTTAATGCTCTTCTCTCACACTAGCGGCGTAGTAACGTTAGTACTTCAAACCGTCTGATAGCTTGTAACCACGAACTTTTGGAAAAAAAATAGAACGGACAAATGCCTCTGTTAAGTACACTGAGTTGGAAGCTTAACAGGTGCATTGTCTTGCTATTCACATACCAATGTTAACTTCTCAGAAGAATTAAATTCTTGAGTACACAGCGTAGCTCACGGAAGATGATAAAAATCACCAGTACTCTTCTGGGTATTAAACTGGGAAAAAGTGTCTGGACAGCGCGAATAATGGCGAACCTGAATTACAATTAAGAAAGTACATAGATCTCACAAAATGATACTAAACACTTTAGACACATGTGATGTAATCATCACTCATTACTGCTCCATTCAGAGTCTGGGTTCACCTCTGCTGTCGGTTTTTCCTCCCGACTAGCAAGAAACTATATATATATATATATATATATATATATATATATATATATATATATATATTTATATTTATATTTATATTTATATAAATATAAATATAAATATATAAATATATATATAAATATATATATAAATATATAAATATATAAATATATAAATATAAATATAAATATAAATATAAATATAAATAAATAAATAAATATATGTACATATATATACACATATATATATATATATATATATATATATATATTATATATATTATATAATATATATATATATATATATATATATATTTATATATATAAAAATATATAAATATAAAAATATATAAATATATATATATATATATATATATATATATATATATATATATATATGTATATATATATATATATATATATATATATATTTATATATATATATATATATATATATATAAATATATATATATATAAATATATAAATATATAAATAAATATATATAAAATATATAATATATAAATAATATAAATATATATATATATATTACTATATATATATATATATATATATATATATATATATATATATATATATATATATATATATATATAGATATATATATATATATATATATATATATATATATATATATATATATATATATATATATATATATATATATATATATATATATATATATATATATATATATATATATATATATATCCACTTAGAAAGACGCAGGTCAAATTCACATTTTAAAAATAAATGTTAAACTCACCCCAATTTGGTTATACAATCTCCTCGCACAGTTTAGAATGGATACAAGCAATTTAGGTTATATGCTTTCGAATCACTTGGCATGAGAAAATTTATTTGTTCCTCTTATGACGGGTGTTCTGCGAATCACTTGATCTGGAAATATTTTGATTCCTCTTATATCGGGTGTTCTGCGAATCACTTGGTCTGGAAATATTCTCTTATGACGGGTGATCCAATTCCTTAGGTTTCCAGTCTTATTATTTAAAGACCTGGTCCCTTAAGTTTACAGTCCTTGTATTTAAATATACGGGTTTACTTGTAAGTTTCAATACTACCAAAATACTTGATCTGTCACTTATAATTTTTTGAATTCTAAGTCCGATGTCTCACTGGCTTCTGGGAGTTTGCTCAGGTGACGATGCTATGCAGTCTCTGATCTGTGTCTCTGATTTCGCTAGATTTTATTTTCAGTTTCCAGTTGAAATTACAGATTGTGCTTTCTCCGAAATTTCCAATGAGATTCATTGTCTATTCTGGCTTCTCAAATCAAACCAATGATTAGCCCTTTAGCATTCGGTTGGGGTGTTTCAATTCAAAATATTCTCCATGTGTTTTAAATAATAAATTTAATATTTCCACGCATGACATCTTTACAATAAGCCGTAATATTTCCGCCGGCATCTTTATGCAACACTCACCGACAATTATGTGAACTAATTCTGCCCAGATGCTACCTTCCGCCCATATCGTCTTCTCAGACAGATTAACCGTGATAATTACCTAGGGATGATCTAAGCGGAAGCTATTACCTTATTTTTGCCCGTGTTTTTCGTGCCTTCTCCAGAGTCAAACAAAATTATCGCCGGGAGTAAGACAAACAATTTGGCTTTTTTCGATACCATGCCGGGTCGTATTGTGTCCGAGGAGCATCGGGACCACATGGGATAACCCATGCCGTCTCTAACAAAGGTAGCTAATACAAAGAGTATTATCCGCTGATCGGTCTAGTTACCCTCGATAATACCACAGTTCACCATGCGGAACGTAAATACATCTGGGAGTGGTCGCAGCAAAAAGAATGTAGGGCTAAAATTATGCCAAATAATATGCGATTAGTGAGAAAAAAATGAAGAAAAGAAGTGATATTGCCGGAGTGGATAAAAAAGTGAGAGAGGGGCCAAAAGGAGATGTAAAAACTACAGACGTTTTGTCACGGTAAGAAGGTGTAGTGGTAATCATTACCGAAAATTGACGGAAATACCAAATCCATAAACGGAGAATGACCGTTTGAATTTTACAAACGCATGAGTCATGCAGAAATGTCCATGAGGAGTTATCATAACATGCACTTTCAAATGCAATTGGCTTAGCAGTTTAGGGGCTAATTTACATTTACGTTGATTTGAAGTTTTGTCGGAAATGCCAGGTGTGAGCGTAGGCAGGAAAACTGCAATATAACGTATATAATTTTAGACATACAACACTGC
This sequence comes from Oreohelix idahoensis, assembly GCA_024509875.1. Lineage (NCBI taxonomy): Eukaryota > Metazoa > Mollusca > Gastropoda > Stylommatophora > Oreohelicidae > Oreohelix > Oreohelix idahoensis. The sequence continues at coordinate 44,698 of JAMPIV010006401.1, read as the reverse complement.
ATTCCAGAATCGTCAAAGCAGACAGCTCGGACTGAAGCCAGAAAAGAATAGAAGGATTCTGACCTTATAGGACCGGACGTATTGGAGCACCTTTTGAACATAACAAGGAAACTCTACAATTTAATACGGAAACCAGAATCCTACAGGACCTACTCACAAAGTCATAGAGGGGATCTGTAATAGAAATAAAACTCGAGACGTGTGTTCGAGGCATCTGTATCAAGTTGCCGAGACTATTCAACTGAGCAAGAAGCCTATGATCCCAGTATTGGTGTAAGTTGTATCATATTTTGATACTTTTAATTTGACAAGTCTAAACTTGCTGATGGTTATACAGGTCCTTAAGAGGCTGACAACCTCAGCACGTGAAAAGGATATATTCATGAACCACCCCAGCAAAGTGCTGGTGATTGCTTTTTGCGGATTTTCACAAGGAACCAAAAGCATAGGTAACCCCAGACTCCAAGTGGAGCAAGGAGTAGGAAGATGATTCCATCATATGTAAATATTTACAATCATTTGTAACAAGTGTATGTATATTTAAACATGTCCACCCAGGCACAAGCCACTTACTGCTGTCCAGTCAAAATGTTCCCAGTAAAGTACCTAAAAGAATGGTGATTTTCATCATATCCCCTGAGTTTTATGATATACGCTCAGGGAAAGTAAAAAATAAGAGAAAAGGTTGACGGACAGAGGGAAAGGCGCCTGGTTAATATCAGGAAAAACAAAGACTTAGCAGCGGAATTTGTTCTTTTATTCCCTTTAAAGTTTATGGTACGACTTTACGAGACCGTTTGAGGTACGAGTCTACGATACCAGCTGTACTACTCTTCTGCTATACATTTTAAACCTACATTCACTGGGTTGTGAAGGTAACTGCCTTGACCAGGAGACGTGCGCTCGCCACAGGGACGAATCGACGGAAACAACAGCATAAACACGTTTGCAGTTTGGAAGCTAAGTGGCATTTTTAGCAGGCCAATTCAACAAAACGTATTGATCTATATTGACCAACTAAGCTTCCTAAAGCCGATATCAGTTTCAATGACGAAACCTACTTTTTAGTAATCTTTCTTTTTCCATCCTTAGCCATCGACCGTCAAAGCAGACAATGGCCAATCACGCCTAGTGGCGTCTTAAGGGCAACAACAAATTGATTTTATTTGCCGTTGTTTCCCATCACGCCTAGTGGCGTGTTTAGGGCAACCACAAATTAATCTTTATTTGTTGTTGTTTCCGTAATCAAAGTGACTGGCAAACAGGTGATCAGCCCATTGTGCCCGAACTATTTAGTAATCACCAGTTCATATTTATTTACGTTTGTTTCCTAATTAGTTGATCTTTAAATCTGTTATATGTTTTTTTTCCAAATTATGTATTTATTACAGAGAGAAGTGCACACGGATGAATCGGCTTCTTTAATATATCCATCTTTAAATCTATATAATAAAATAATAATAAGAATTTCACTGTGATAGGAAACTCTTTACAAAGCAATACAACATGAGGCAATCTGATCATCAAAAGTCGTCCCCCCGTCGAACAAGTGTTTTGGCCCTGTATACTCCTTTACACTCTAATGGTGGCGGGACCACTAGAGTCATGACTCCCTATTGTCTCAGCCTCTTGTTGTGTTGTATCGAAAATGAACCCATTTCACTTTGGTAGCAACTTTAAATCCACAGCTCCACCAGCTGTGGAGGCAATTGTGAAAGTAACAATGAGAAGACAAATTATTCCGTTCGTTCCGTCGCACAACACGACTAGGGACAAACACTGACACACGTGCGCGAAGCCGAAGAGGCAAGCAATGCGCGTTAGCAACTGAAATTATGTGCCCAACACCTCTTATAATAAACGACGCGTGTTGCCCGTCAGTCATAGCTCTTTCACCAGTACTCCGAAAAACTCAACGTATTGTGGACTTAGAAAAATTCCTGATGTTTTCTGTACCGCAGAGTTTACTGTCACGAGTTCCATAGCCCATTGCGGTTGTTCCACAGCCAGCATGATGCCTTTTCAGCAGTCTCACTAAGCCTCTTCAGTGCCGTTGTTCTCGACTGTCCCCTCAGCCCCAACAGTTTTAATAAATCATACACTGATGCAGCCACGAGCCCTCTGGCGCCCACCTCAACAGCCATGACCCTTGCAGTGAACCCATCGTGTCTCAGCTCCGCGACCAGATCATTATACTTGGCCGCTTTGAACGAATGTTGCTCGTCCAATCTGGATTCAAATGGCATGGTCAGTTAAATCAGTATAGCCTGAAGCGATACTGAAGAATGAAGCACTATATCCGGCCGTCTCCGCTATTAATTTAGTTAATTCAGTTGGGGGTTTGTACGAGCTAATTAAATTATATAATACTTCTTCACAAGAGGCGGCGGGCAGATAAAAGTTAACATTGCTAAGAATCATTCAGCATTGTACTTGACTTCTTAAATATCTTGTGAAACTCCCTCGAGGTAGAAGCATCATCATCCTTCTATCTGTATCTCTGCCAAGAGTAATCTTGTGCGAAGGTAGATACCTTTAAAGACCTACATTGGATACTCTAGGTTTTGGCCATTGTTTAACCATCACTGCAGAACAAAGGGGAGGCAACCGTGATAGTCCTATTGATTCCTTTTCTGTAAGTGCTTTCTGGGCTTCCCTAGACAGCATTAGAGCCGCCCCTTCTCTGTGGTGGACACTGTCTTCCTCATGTCCTGAGGACTATGCGCTTCAACCATGTCTCGCTGAGACCCAGGATATCAATCCTCTGGGTTGCCTCGTTTGCCTCCTTTCCAGAGGACCTTCTTCTATATTGGGCGGTTGACTTGATTTATATTCTATACTTGACTTATCCATAGGTTTATTGAAGCTTTTGTGGTAAAACGTTTTCTTACGAGATGGGATAACCAGCCCCATGCCCAACCCTCCTTCTTCGCTTTTTTTACGATTGCCAGTAGGGTGCAATGTTACTTTGCTTTGCGCTCCTTTTTCTGGCCCCGGTAACACACTTAGTTAGAAGTTACTCGAAAGGATCCACATGTCTTTTCATTTGCTCTTTATGTTGCAATGTACGTAGTTGTCTATTCTTGTTCTTGGTAAAGTTATTCGATTGCTTATGTTTGTCTGCTGATGTTTGTCTGCTGATGTTTGTACGCTTATGTTTGTATACTTATGTTTGTCTGCTGATGTTTGTCTGCTGATGTTTGTACGCTTATGTTTGTACGCTGATGTTTGTACGCTGATGTTTGTACGCTTATGTTTGTCTGCTGATGTTTGTCTGCTGATGTTTGTACGCTTATGTTTGTATACTTATGCTTGTTTACTTATGTTTGTATACTGATTGGCTACTGATGTTTGTATACTGATTGGCTACTGATGTTTGGTTACTGATGTTTGGCTACTGATGTTTGGCTACTGATGTTTGGCTACTGATGTTTGTCCTGTTCTGTAGATCTCTCCCTTTCCCTTTGACTTCGTCCTGCTCTCCTCTTGGCATAATCACCCCCTCGCCCCACACACACACACATAAACACACAAAACGGGACGTAAAATGTGTGAGTCAAGTTATTTGAAAAGCGAAACTATTAAAAACGAAATGAGAATATTCAGGCTAATGGTAGGTATCTGACTCGAGTTAGAGATATTCAAATAAGAGGTCGATGTAGGGACGAGACGTGTTCTGACAAAGATCGTACGGCAAACAGGACGGATTCAGTGACTGTTTAGATATCAAATATGGTCAGAAATAGTCCAAGAAATAAAATACAGTAATAAAAGACACAACCATTAATAAAATATTAAATTATGCTAGCAACAACAATAGCGTGCTGCATACACAGTCGGAGATTTGAAAACGTCAGCTCGCTTTCTCTTGTGACAGTATCAATGTACAGAAATAACACACATCAGTTTATCAACCCGCCCGTCAGGTCGGCAACGCGTGGTGATGTTGTATGACATCAGTGACCTTTATCTTTGCTACAAGACCAGCTTAATAATGTTTGGCTCGCACCAAACTTTTGATATTCTGAATTTCTCATAAGAACCTTCTAAGCCGCGGAGGCGGGGGACGGGGGTGTTCACTATTCGTGCTAAAACAGCTTATCATACATAATACACACATATATATGCACACATACATAATACACACATATATATGCACACATACATAATACACACATATATATGCACACATACATAATACACACATATATATGCACACATACATAATACACACATACATAATACACACATATATATGCACACATACATAATACACACATATATATGCACACATACATAATACACACATATATATGCACACATACATAATACACACATACATAATACACACAATCACATACATAATACACAAACATACATAATACACACATACATAATACACACACATACAGAATATACACATACATAATACAAACACATACATAATAAACACATACATAATACACACACATATATGATACACTCACATACATACTACACACACATAATACATACATACCTACATAATACACACACATACATAATACAACATAACACACACAAACATAAAACAAACAAACAAAAAACACACATAATACACACATACATAATACACACATACATAATACACACATAAATACAAACACACAAAATAATAACACACAAACATAATAAAAACAAAAAAATAAACACATAAAAATGCACACAAACATAATAAAAAACACAACATAAAAAAAACAAAATACACAAAAAAATAAACACAAAAAAAAAAAACAAAAACATAATACACACAAAAAATAAACACAAAAATAAAACACACACATACAAAATACACACAAACATAATAATACACATACATAATACACACATACATAAAACACACATACATAATACACACATACATAATACACACATACATAATACACACATACATAATACACACATACATAATACACACATACATAAACACAATACATAAAAACACATAATAAAAAAAACAATACATAATAAACACACATACATAATACACAAAAATACAAATACAAACATAAAAAAAAAATAAAAAAAAACACACATAACATAAACACAATAAATAAAACACAAAAAAAAAAAAAAACAAACATAAAAACAAAAAAAAAAACATACATAAAACATACACAAATAAAACAAAAAAAATAAAAAACAAAAAAAATACAAACATAAATAATAAACACATAAAAAAAAAACACACATAACACAAAAATAATACACAAAAAAAAAAAAAAACACAAAAAATATATACACACAAAAAAAAAAAAAAAAAATAAACAAAAAATAATAAACAACAAAAAAAACAACATAATAAAAAACACAAAAATACACACAAAAAATAAAACACACAAAAAAAAAAAAAACACAACAAACATAAAACAAAATAAAACATAAAAAAATACAAACAAAAAACATAATACAAACATACATAAATAACACATACATAAAAAACAAAAAAAATACATAAAAACACAAACACAATACAAAACACACATAATAACAACAAAATACACACATACATAAAACACAAAAAAAAAATAAAAAAAAAAACATAATACAAAAAAAAAATAATACACACATACAAAATACACAATAATAATACACACAAAAAATAATAAAAATAAAAAAAACAAAAAAAAATAATAAACACACACATAATAAAAACATACAAAAAAACACACAACACAAAAATACAAAAAACAAAAACAAAATAAAAAAAAAAATAAAACAAACATACAAAAACACACACATAAACACACAAATAAAAAAAACATAATAATACACACATACATAATACATGCAAACATAAAATACACACATACATAATACACACATACATAATACACACATACATAATACACACATACATAATACACACATACATAATACACACATACATAATACACACATACATAATACACACATACACACATACATAATACATACGTACATAATACACACGTACATAATACACACATACATAATACACACATACATAATACACACATACATAATACACATACATAATACACACATACATAATACACACATACATAATACACACATACATAATACACACATACATAATACACACATACATAATACACACATACATAATACACACATACATAATACACACATACATAATACACACATACATAATACACACATACATAATACACTGTTGCGCTAAACTTGTCGCAACTTATTCTGACTATATATTCTGACCATGCATTCTGACTATATTTAATTTTTTAATGCATGGGAAGTAACTCATGGAATTGTAGTCACTTCTTATTTCTACTAGTTGTCTAATCGTGTGACGATAGTCTGATAGTATAGTTGCCGATAGTTTGTGTGAACGATTTCGAGTCAATTCCATATATGGAGCGCTCAGGTCGTCAGTTCTTAGAAAACAGTTGGCAATCGCAATGTTTCAAGATTCATTTCCTTTTAAGGTTCGATTCTTTAGTCGAACATCGTAGAACATTCTTCGTTTCGTAAGCTAGCTGAGTTGTATTCGATTCGCGTGTTCTGCGCATGTCTTTGTTTGTGGCAGTTTTTGAATGATTTCCGCCCAGGTCAGTCTGAGCAGAAATGCTGGTAAGGCGAGACGTAGCGGTGTGCTAGCGTCTTCGCTTATATTATTCAGGAAGGAGTCCTCATCATTGTTGTTCCTTCTTTTTTGAGATGATATATCTCTACGTTATTCCAAGTGCCTGGAGGTCTATGTGATTTATGTGATTTAATTCCTGATGAACAGGTAACTGAATCCTTTTTGCTGAGTAACTTTATCGCCATCTTGTGATGTTGACTTTTGCCTAGCCTGCCTCATTATAGAGTCTATGATATGACAAGTTTGCTCAGCTCACGATCCACTTATATTGTCACGCATCGATTGATGCCTGTCCTAAGGACCATTTGCTTCCTGAACTTTATTGATGGATCTAGGTTTGATACCTTTGCTGTTTAAGGAACATAGAGGACGATAATGTGACGCTCAAAAGACATGCCTGTCTTGTTGAGGTCGAATATAGGAGACTAGATTTAATCTCAAATGTTGATATCTACTAGCTCTTATGGAAAGGGGAAGTTTACTACCTGACTACATGTACAGCTGATTACGATATCCTAAAAGGCATATGATTTACATTATTATGATGCTGTCTGCTGTTCCTGTTGAATTGACTACGTCGATGATACAATGACTGTTGTACTATACCTGTGATGTTTTCTGCATAACGATGTCCATGCATCTTGTCATTGTGGCGTACACAATATATATTGCCAAAAAACATCACTGCTGTTAAAAGCTTTATTGACTTTCTACGTTGTATGGTCTGATGTGACGTCCATGTATGATACTGTAGCTATCTGACTCTATCCTTACGTCACACACTTAAACCAGACTAAAGACACCATGTTACTCTGCCTCATCATCCCTGGTGTCTGAGGGTGATACACCACTCTGCAAGTGCCAGTATTATTATACCTTTGGAAAGCAGATGAAATATAACACCCTCAACATTGTGTGGCAAATGTGACATCATCCACGGAACATTTATACGCAACACACATTTTGCTACGCAACATTTGGTGGCCATAAGCTGGTTTGGTCTGGTACCAGCATACACGGGGTCCCTTACCCACTTCATTCTACATGATATCAACATTTCAACATTTTTCATGACATCAACATAAAGAATTCTGAGACTACTCGGCGTTTCCCGATAAATGTCGAAATTGCAGTTTTGCCATAAAGCAAGAAATTTGACAGTACCCGGCGTTGTATATATTGCCGGATAACACAAGTTGCTGCTATCAAGGTTCCAGGTTGCTGTAGTTGTTGAGAAGGCCAAGTTCTGGTTGCTACGAGTTCTTGAGAAGGCCAAGTACCGATTCAAGCAATTTACTCTTGGATAAGAAGGTCAAGTGCCGTTACTACACTACCTGTACACTGCCTGTACTGTTTAGAAGCTCAAGTCTCAACCATCGTCTTAGCTGTTTGATGCAAGTTCAGATGTGTGATCAACGTTGGATCTTCGATCTTAGAATGCTGATTACCACCTGTTTTTTGCTGTACTGACGATTGGAGTTCCATAAGTTAAGTGACCTGTTTGTTTGTGAACTGTGCCCTTATACTTCTACTGAGTCTTCTGTATTTCTCATTCTTTTGTTTAGATGTTACATGTTTATATGTTATTTGTATATTTATATTTATATGTTTATGTTTCTGCGGGTTTTCGGTTGGGCGGTGTCTCCCTTAGATCATACCACGTCATAGAGGTCGTCTATCGTGAGTGTTTTCTGTAGGGTGTGCAAATTTCCGATACTGGAATTTGCAAAGCGACTTCTGTTGCTATTTTTTGTTAGTTGTGATGACATGTGTTAGTATTGTTTTCGTTATTTTCTGCATTCTTTAGTTCTGTTTTGATTTGTTTGTATTTGCTAGCCTACTCTTCTCTATTGTTTAGTTTCATATACCATTTTTGTTTATACACTGTGGTGTCTTGTATTTGTATTATCTTCTCGTAGATATCATCACATTTTTTGTAATATTTCTTTAATTTTCGCTTTATTTTTTGTTGATTTCTACGAATGTTTTCGTATTGTTGCTAAATCTTTGTTATTGTTTACATTGTATTGTTTACATTGTATTGTTTACAGTGTAATGTTTACATTGTTATTGTTTACATTATGATTATGTTTACATAGTCATTGGTTACACTTATAGTAGTTAATTCACATTTAATAGTGGGTTATGCTTGTGCATTACTAATACACTGATGATTAATAAATGATGAATAGTATTGTGCACTATTGAATGGGAAGTGCACCTATGATCAAGAGTCGATTGATGATATTTCAAAAAGGTCTATACACAAGTTCTTTGATATAAGACTTGTTTCCCACAGAGATTGGGATGATAATATAGTGTTGTGAGTAAACAAGTGCTTCATTTAAGACTTGTTATAATTAAATTTGAAATAAGATAATTAATTATTTCAGATTGTGGACTCATATTATTACTCATCATGTCTACATTTGAGCACTTTATTGAGCAAGGTAAATTGCTTGGGAAGACTGGTGATAAGTTAGAAGAATTTGCAACTACTCAATATGATAAAGCAATGGAAGCTGAACAAAAGAAACTGCAGATGCAGGTGGATGAAAAAAGATTCCAAATGGAAATGGAAAAACAAAAAAGAGAAGCAAAAAAGAGAAGCAGAAGCAAAAGCTGAAGAGAAAGAGACTACAGATTGAGTCTGAAAATAAAAGACTTGAAAAAGAGGCTGAAAAATAAAAGACTTGAAATAGAAATTAGAGCTGAAAATAAAAGACTTGAAAAAGAGGCTGAAAATAAAAGATTAGAAAAACAAGCTGAAGCTGAAGAAAGGAAGTTACAAAGAGAGTCTGATGAGAGAAAAGCAAAAATGGAGCATGAAGAAAAACTCTTAGCTTTGGAAGTTGAGAAATTAAAGGTGATGAGCATGGTTAATGCTAATGATGCAAATAAGGTCTCAGATAAGACTAATGCAAGCACTTTCAAGCTTAATCTTTAGAGGTGATGCTTTGAGTATGTTAAGCATGGTAGATGAGCCTGACAAGAACAACTATGAGGTTGTCAGGGCTATATTGTTAAAGAAATACCAACTTGACGAAGACGGCTATCGTCTTCAATTTAAAAATATGTTGCCAGAATTTGGTGTACAATTCTCTGAATTCATTTCAAAGACACGTCTTACTTTTTTACGTTGGGTGGAGCTGTCTAAGACAGAAAAAACTTATGAAGGACTTATGGACTTAATACTTAGAGACAAAGTCATGTCTTCTGTCAATGAGTCTTTCCTTGCTTTCCTTTATGAACGTAAACCCAAAACAATAAACGAAATGGAAGATTTCTGTAGCCAGTATATAACTGCGCATCCTCACGTAACCATTGGTAACTCTAAAGTAAAAGAAGGTCTGCCAGTTGCTTCGGCAGCACCTTATGGTCAAAACTCTAGTCATAGATTCCAACAAAATTTTGATAGGAAAAGTAACCGTAGTTACGGTCAAAATTATGGAAATCAGTTTCAGGGTGATTCTTCTTCGAAGAATTGGAGACGAGCTGACAGTCCTCGTTACTTCCAACCTAATAATTTTAGGCATTTCAGAAGAGGATATGGTAACAGATGCTTTTCCTCGCGTAGACCTCAAAACCAAACAAATAGATGTTCACATCAATGTAGACATGATAATAATCATGGAAACTGTAGTTTGAAACAGGATAACAGTTATAATAGAGACAATAATAACTACAGAGATAATAACAACAGTGATAACTTCAGAGGTAATAGTAGTCGCGGTAGATCTCAATAAAAAAAAAGAGATATCAGCAGGCTAACTCGGTTCAACAAGAATCTCAGGGAGCCTGTAATCAGGTTTCTGATAATAAAAACTCTGACGCTGTCACTTGTTCTTCTTTTGACTTTGGGAGAGCAAACAAGTGCCCCCAATGCAGTACTTTGTTCGAACCAACTACAATATCGACTTTGAGTTGTGGTCACCCTCTCCCCGCTCTTCCTGCTTCGGTTGCACATGACGGGAGAGGTTCTCTAATCCTACATAAGGGTCTTGTTAATAATACTCCGGTCTCACTACTTTTCGATTCCGGATGCACCACTATTGGTGTTAGACAATCGCTTGTAGAACCATCCTGTGCGACAGGAAGGGTTATCAAATGTGTCACATTTGGCGGCACTCTAGAGAAATATCCTACTGCTGTAATTCACTTTGCCACTCCTTTCTTTACGGGAGATGTGCATGCCTGTCTCTTACCTAATCCTATTGCGGACCTTATTATTGGTCGTATCCACGGAGTTAGGGAATGTACCCCACAGCAGATTGCTGCTTGGGAAGATGATAATATGCAAGCTACCAATGCGATGGTTACAGGAGCACAAGCTCTACAAACACCACAAACGTCGTTGAATAATGATAATGAAGTTCATAGCCAAGATAGTACCTTTGTTATTTCTCGTGACTCGTTCATAAAATTACAAGAAGAAGATCCGACGCTAAAAAAATTCTTCATTCTTGCGAAGAAAGGTGATCCAAATAAGGATACACAAAGAAAATCTTGGATAGAAATGAAAAACGGCGTACTTGTACGTATGGTACAAGACTCGGCTACGTCAGCACATTCGCAAATTCTCGTTCCCAAGAGTATGAGAGTGCAAATATTGCAACATGCTCATGACTCGCAATGTGCTGGATACATGGGATTTTCCCGTACAAAGTCGAGAGTCCTTGCGGCTTTCTTTTGGCCCTTTGTTAACAAGGACATTCATATATACTGCCGATCATGTCAGGTATGTCAGGAGGTCAAATCTAGAGGACCACGACATGCTGCGCCTATCCAGGCTGCTGACATCCCTATTCGGCCATTTCAGAAAATGGCCATAGATATTATTGGCCCTTTTAAGATAAAGTCGGCCAGAGGACATCAGTTTATCCTTACATGTGTCGATATGTGCACACGTTGGCCAGAGGCTATTCCTCTAAAGAGCATATCTACTACAGATATCGCAGATGCTCTTTGGCTGATATTTTCTCGCTTGGGGTTCCCCAGAGAAATACTGTCTGACCATGGCACTCAACTCATATCTGATACTATGTCTCAAGTAATGTCTACCTTACACATTAAAAGATCTCTCAGTAGCATCTATCATCCTATGTCTAATGGGTTAGTTGAGCGTCTGAATAAAACGCTCAAGACTTTACTTGGTAAGATAACTGAAGATCATCCTCAAGATTGGGACAGGGTTTTACCCGCGGCTCTCTTTGCCTATAGAGAGGTCCCAAACGAACACACAGGATTTTCTCCCTTTGAACTTGTCTTTGGCGCGCGTCCGCGCGGCCCTATGTCTTTATTACACGATCTCATCACTGCCGATGATATTAGTGATGACACTCAATCTTCATATGAGTATGTCATTGCTCTTAGGCAAAAGATCATTGAGGCATGCAAACTAGCGACTGCTTCATCAGAAATTGCTAAAGAAAAAGCAAGGCAGTTTGCTAACAAGAACAGATGTCTACGACAACTTTGTCCAGGTGACAAAGCATTCGTCCTACTCCCCAGTAGGGAAAATAGACTTCTGATTGCATGGAAAGGTCCATATGCAATAGTCTCACGAATTTCCGATGTTGACTATGTGGTCGATATAGATGGAAAGCATAAAACTTTCCATATCAACATGCTGACGGAATTTCATGAGCGTCCAGACTATTTGCTGCCTATTTTCCAGGCAACAGACGATTCTTCTGTACCTCATGGTCATTACTCATCCCTGTCTGTCATACAGGATAAGGAATCTGTTTTTTCTGATGTTAATCTTCCTCTTCCAGTGGTTCCACTACATTCTATGGAATCTTGGAAAGATGTCTTCATTTCTCCTAATATTTCTGTTGATGAACATCGTCAAGTCTCGTCGATGTTACAGACATTTAAGGATGTTCTAACCGACATCCCTGGTCACACGCATGTCATATAACATGACATAATTCTTACCGACAGTAATCCTGTTAGGGTTAGACCGTATCCTATCCCTATACACTTTCAGTCACAAGTGGAAAAGGAATTGGATGAAATGATCCAATTAAACATAATTGAACCATCGACTTCTCCATATTCTTCTTCCATGGTTATTGTTCGGAAGAAAGATAAGAACATACGAATTTGCGTTGATTATCGCAAATTAAATCAAGTCACAAAGTTCGATGCTGAACCTATGCCTTTACTAGAAGATCTACTTATTAGACTTTCTAATTCTAGATTCTTCACTAAACTTGACTTGTCAAAAGGTTATTGGCAAGTGCCTTTAGCAGATCATGCCAAACCTCTGACTGCTTTCTCTACACCTAGGGGTTTATTTCAATGGAATGTAATGCCCTTCGGTCTTATGAACGCCCCTGCTACTTTCGTTCGCATGATGCGTCGAATTCTTTCTCATCGTTCAGATGTCATCGCATACTTAGATGATATCTGTCTCTTCAGTGATTCTTGGGAAGATCACTATCTTGGTTTATATGACCTACTGTCTACTCTACGTGAGTATAATCTGACAGCAAAACCTTCGAAAGCTTATATTGGTTTTGGTGAAATTTCTTTCTTGGGTCATCGTGTTGGTCATGGTCTCTTGAAGACAGAAGACCACAATACTTCGAAAATATTGAACATCTCTGTACCTAAGACGAAGAAACAAGTCCGTAGTCTCTTGGGGTTAATTCAATTATATGGGAGATTTATTCCGAATCTATCTTCGATAATGGCACCTCTTTAAACGTTGTTTAAGAAAGGGTCGCCTAATCTGATTCGTTGGTCTCAGGAATGTCAATCTTCCTTAGACCAGATTAAAAGTATATTTTCTTCTCCTCCCATCCTAAGATTACACTGACAAACAACATTTTTCTTTCTTATATAAGAATAAGTGTTCTTAGGTCAGTTTCTTGCGCTGATTTCAAATTTGAAATCCGTTTATCTCTATCCCGTTGGGTTCTTAAGATATTTGTGAATAAATATATTTTTGGGAAACCGTTATTGGCTCCGTTTCATTTTTACTATATAACTTTTTAAAAATTAATAAAATGCAAAATAATTCTACTTTTTATACTGCTAAAAGATGCATGACATATGTTACGTTATATTTCAAATAGTTACTGTATTTTGAAATAATTCTGAGTGAAATATTGCTTCTAGAAGTTGTAGAAATTCGGCTGATCTGTTCTGTTACGTGTGCGGATATTTTACCGATCGTGTTCACCAGAAAAACTTTACAACATTGCTAAAGAAAACATATGAACTTTATTTCGATTCGAAAGTTGATGATGCAAATAAATCTTGGATGCCAAATGCAGTTTGTTCGACTTGTACAAATACATTGGCAGGTTGGTTACTAAAATCGCCGAAGCATAAGTCGATGCCTTTTGGAGTGCCATTAATATGGCGTGAACCGACAAATCACGCTACTGATTGTTACTTCTGCTTGACAAATATCTATGGTTTCACTTTTAAAACTAGAAAGTCTGTGGTTTATCCAAATATTGAATCGGTTTCGAAACCAGTGCCTCATGATCCAATCACGTGTCCGATCCCAGTTCCACCAGAACAATATCCGTTGGACGTGAATGAACCATCAGAAATTGATAGTTTACCTGCTTTAGAAACTAATTCTGACTCGGATTATATACCGGTGAATGATGGTGTTCCCTTAATTAACCATTCAGAACTTTCAGATCTAATACGTGATCTCGCTCTCACCAAAGGACAAGCGGAATTACTCGGTTCGCGACTCAAAGAATGGAATCTTTTAGCGCCCAATACTCCGATATCTAAATTTCGTCATAGACACAGAGAACTTGTTCAATACTTTGAGATGGATGATAACATTTGCTATTGCAAAGATGTAAACGGTCTAATGGTGCACCTCGGTCATGAGCACATAGTCAACGAATGGCGGTTTTTTCATCGACTCTTCCAAGACTAGTCTAAAAGCCGTGTTATTGCATAATGGAAATTTATTTTCATCAATTCCAGTCGCCTACTCTGTTCATATGAAAGAAACTTATGACAATATGGCTATACTTTTGGCAAAAATAAAGTACAATGACTACCAATGGCGGATTTGTGGATACCTAAAGGTCATTGCAATTCTCACGGGCATGCAGACTGGGTATACTAAATTTTGTTGCTTCCTATATGAATGGGACAGCCACAACAGACAGGAACATTATGCAAGAAAGGTGTGGCCTATCAGGGATCGTATGCAGCTGGGGCATAAAAATGTAATACACGAGCCATTAGTTAACAAAGACAGCATCATTTTACCACCGTTACATATAAAGTTGGGGTTCATGAAGAATTTCGTAAAAGCGTTAGATAAAACGAGCAAAGCTTTCACTTATCTTCGAGAAAAGTTTCCGCAAATTAACGATGCAAAGATAAAGGAAGGTATCTTTGTAGGACCTCAGATTAGGAAAGTTATTGCAGACAAACAATTCGAGAACTTGTTACATGGTAGTGAACTTCGCGCATGGATGGCATTCAAATCGATCGTCGATAACTTTCTGGGAAATCACAAATCTGTCGACTATGTGCATATTGTTAAGCAGTGCATAGATGCATACAGAATTATGGGCTGTAACATGTCCCTCAAAATCCATTTGCTCGATTCGCATCTTGACTTTTCCCTGACAACTTGGCGAAGTCAGCGATGAACATGGAGAACGATTCCATCAAGATATCGCCGTAATGGAGTCACGTTATGAAGGACGGTGGAGTGTGACCATGCTTGCCGATTATTGTTGGATGCTTCATCGCGATGTACCACATGCCATTCACCGACGAAAGTCGACTGCAAAGAAATTCAAGCCTACATAACTGTTATACTTCTTGTACAAATGATGTTGTAATACTGTATGGGTTGTTAAAAAACTTCAATTGCGTATTTCTAGAGATCCCGACCTGATAGAGAAAAACGGTTTGCAGATTTAAAAACAGGGCATTAGAATTGACCAGAAAAACATAGAAATGTTAGAGAAAGAAAAAAATAAATTTTTTTTGTTAGCCAGTGTTACCTACTCTTGATAGAACTTTTGTTCTTCGAAGTGATGCTTCATCCACTGGGATCGGAGCAGCACTTATGCAGGAATATGCTGAAACTCTGCATCCTGTCATGTACATTTCTAGAAAACTAAATGCGGCAGAGAGGAACTACTCGGTTTTAGACCGTGAATTGTTGGCTATGGTTTGGTCTATTCTCAAACTACAAAGATTCCTCCTGGGCGCACATTTCATTCTAGAAACTGATCAGAAAGCTCTTACAGCTATTCAGACTAAGAACTTGAAGAGTTCGAGATCCACTCGATATGCTATTGCTCTTCAACCTTTTCACTTCACGGTACGAGCTATCCGTGGGTCGGATAATGTAATGGCTGACATTCTGTCTAGATGCCCACATGATTCCAACTAATACTTCTGTCCTATTTCTAGATATACGACAGAGCCATAACACACCTATATTACTACAATACATTAGCACATCTGTCCTCACTTTAGGTGAACACATACTATTGTGCTTTGTTATCATCTTCTTCTGTTCCCATCTTTAATATAAGAAGAAGACTGAGTAGTTAATATAAGGGCCAAAAGTTTACTCGTCACAATTGTTAATAATAATGTATTGTATAGTATGAAACTTAATGGCTATTAAATAGAATTATATTGGTTGTTTTTTCTCAGCATGTTATTGTTGATCGGAGAAGCTACCTTTCTGTTGTCAAACATGGAGAGTTCCACATTGTACACTTTCCTTGGAACGACAGGAGATGTGTCCTGGATCGTCATTTATGTTTAATTTCATTATGTAATGGTATTATTAAACATTTAGATAATGTAATATTTAACATTCAATATCAGATGTGTACATCCATTCTATTTGATTATAATGATATGAACTTGCATATTTATATTGTATTTTCATGCAAGCGTAGTGTGTGTTGGTGGCACCTCCCCGATATATATTTTTTGAATAAGATTTTTTATCTGTTGAGAAATATTCTCACCAGACACTTTATGTGTCAATTTAGCCTCATATTAGGCAGTGCAATTAGTTATCCCCGCATAATTCGTGCGTTGTTAAACCGCTTTTGGTTTTACTCTTGGATATTTAAAAAAAAAAAAATGTTGCACATTTTTTTTTTATCGGGAGGTGGCGGTAATGTTGCGCTAAACTTGTCGCAACTTATTCTGACTATATATTCTGACCATGCATTTTGATTATATTTAATTTTTAATGCATGGGAAGTAACTCATGGAATTGTAGTCACTTCTTATTTCTACTAGTTGTCTAATCGTGTGACGATAGTCTGATAGTATAGTTGCCGATAGTTTGTGTGAACGATTTCGAGTAAATTCCATATATGGAGCGCTCAGGTCGTCAGTTCTTAGAAAACAGTTGGCAATCGCAATGTTTCAAGATTCATTTCCTTTTAAGGTTCGAATCTTTAGTCGAACATCGTAGAACATTCTTCGTTTCGTAAGCTAGCTGAGTTGTATTCGATTCGCGTGTTCTGCGCATGTCTTTGTTTGTGGCAGTTTTTGAATGATTTCCGCCCAGGTCAGTCTGAGCAGAAATGCTGGTAAGGCGAGACGTAGCGGTGTGCTAGCGTCTTCGCTTATATTATTCAGGAAGGAGTCCTCATCATTGTTGTTCCTTCTTTTTTGAGATGATATATCTCTACGTTATTCCAAGTGCCTGGAGGTCTATGTGATTTATGTGATTTAATTCCTGATGAACAGGTAACTGAATCCTTTTTGCTGAGTAACTTTATCGCCATCTTGTGATGTTGACTTTTGCCTAGCCTGCCTCATTATAGAGTCTATGATATGACAAGTTTGCTCAGCTCACGATCCACTTATATTGTCACGCATCGATTGATGCTTGTCCTAAGGACCATTTGCTTCCTGAACTTTATTGATGGATCTAGGTTTGATACCTTTGCTGTTTAAGGAACATAGAGGACGATAATGTGACGCTCAAAAGACATGCCTGTCTTGTTGAGGTCGAATATAGGAGACTAGATTTAATCTCCCAGTTGATATCTACTAGCTCTTATGGAAAGGGGAAGTTTACTACCTGACTACATGTACAGCTTATTACGATATCCTAAAAGGCATATTCTTCTTCTTCTTCTTCTTTGATCCATAACCGATAACCGTCAAAGCAGTCAGCGGCCATCACGCCTGGTGGCGTCTTGTAGGGCAGCAACAAAATGATTCCACCTTGCTCGGTCGGCGGCCATCCTTCGTACAGTGCCCCAACTGTGATTCATTCTTTGCATCTCAGCTTCCACAGTTCTCCGCCAAGTTGTTTTTGGTCGGCCTCTCTTTCGCTTTCCCTCGGGGGTCCATTGCATAGCTGTTAAAAAAGGCATATGACTTACATTATTATGATGCTGTCTGCTGTTCCTGTTGAATTGACTACGTCGATGATACAATGACTGTTGTACTATACCTGTGATGTTTTCTGCATATCGATGTCCATGCATCTTGTCATTGTGGCGTACACAATATATATTGCCAAAAAAACATCACTGCTGTTAAAAGCTTTATTGACTTTCTACGTTGTATGGTCTGATGTGACGTCCATGTATGATACTGTAGCTATCTGACTCAATCCTTAACTCACATCCTTACGTCACACAACTTTAGAACCATACTACAGACAAACCATGTTACTCCTGCCTCATCATCCCTGGTGTCTGAGGGTTATAACACCACTCTGCTGCAAGTGGCCAGTATTATTATACTTTGTGGGAAAGTCAAGATGGAAGTATATAACACCCTCTACATTGTGTGCCAAATGTGACATCATCCACGGAACATTTATACGCAACACACATTTTGCTACGCAACAACACACATATACATAATACACACACATACATAATACACACATACATACATAATAAACACATACATAATACACACATACATAATACACACACATACATAATACACACAAACATAATACACACATATTACACACATACATAATACACACATCTATATTACACACATACATAATACACACAAACATACACACATACATAATTCACACACACATACATAATACACACACATACATAATACACACCATCTAGCACACACCCTACATAATTACAACACATAACATAATACACACTCATACACATTTGTTGTGGCCACATAGTGCACACATACATAATACATACATACATAATACATACATACATAATACATACATACATAATACACACATACATAATACACACATACATAATACACACATACATAATACACACATATAATAAACACATATATAATACACACATATATAATACACACACATACATAATACACACATACATAATACACACACATACATAATACACACATACATGATACACACATACATAATACACACACATACATAATACACACATACATAATACACACATACATAATACACACATACACAATACACACATACACAATACACACATACATAATACACACATACATAATACACATACATAATACACATACATAATAAACACATGCATAATACACACATACATAATACATACTTACATAATACACATATACATAATACACACATATATATAATACACACACATACATAATACACACACATACATAATACACACATACATTATATACACATACATAATACACACATACATAATACACACTTACATAATAAATACACATATACATAATACACACATACATAATACACGCATACATAATTCAACCATACATAATACACACATACATAATACACACATACATAATACACACGTACATAATACACACATACATAATACAAACATACAGAATACACACATATTTAGTACACACATACATAATACACACATACATAATACACACATACATAATACACACATACATTATATGCACATACATAATACACACATGCATAATACACACTTACATAATAAATACACATATACATAATACACACATACATAATACACACATACATAATACACACGTACATAATACCCACATACATAATACACACGAACATAATACGCACATACATAATACACGCATGCATAATACACACATACATAATACACTTATACATAATACACACATACATAATACACACATTTATAATACACACACACATAATACACACAAACATACATAATACACACAAACATACACACATACATAATACACACATACATAATACACACATATATAATACACACTCACATAATACACACATACATAATACACACATACATAACACACACACATACATACACACATACATAATAAATACATACATAATACATACATACATAATACATACATACATAATACACACATACATAATACACACATACATAATACACACATACATAATACACACATACATAATACACACATACGAAATACACACATATACATAATACACACATACATAATACACACGTACATAATACACACATACATATTACACACATAATACAGTAATACATAATACATACACACATAATACACACATATAATACACACATACATAATACACAATACATAATACACACGTACATAATACACACATACATAATACACACACACACATACATAATACACACATACGTAATATACACACATACATAATACACACACATATATAATACACACATACATAATACACACATATACATAATACACACACATACATAATACACACATACATACATAATAAACACATACATAATACACACATACATAATAAACACACATACATAATACACACATACAAACATAATACACACATATTACACACATACATAATACACACATCTATAATACACACATACATAATACACACAAACATACACACATACGTAATTCACACACACATACATAATATACACACACATACATAATACACATACATAATACACACATACATAATACACACATACATAATACACACATACATAATACACACATACATAATACACACATACATAATACACACATACATAATACACACATACATAATACACACATACATAATACACACATACATAATACACACATACATAATACACTTATACATAATACACACATACATAATACACACATTTATAATACACACATACATAATACACACAAACATACATAATACACACAAACATACACACATACATAATACACACATACATAATATACACACATACATACATAATACACACATACATAATACACACATACATAATACACACATACATAATACACACATACATAATACACACATACATAATACACACATACATAATACACACATACATAATACACATACATAATACACACATACATAATACACACATACATAATACACACATACATAATACACACATACATAATACACACATACGTAATACACACATACTTAATATACACACACATACATAATACACACATACATAATACACACATACATAATACACACATACATAATACACACATACATAATACACACTTACATAATAAATACACATATACATAATACACACATACATAATACACGCATACATAATTCACACATACATAATACACACATACATAATACACACATACATAATACACACGTACATAATACACACATACATAATACACACATACATAATACACACATACATAATACACACATACATAATACACACATACATAATACACACATACATAATACACACATACATAATACACACATACATAATACACACATACATAATACACACACATACATAATACACACACATAACATAATACACACATACATACATACATAATACACACATACATAATACACACATACATAATACACACATACATAATACACACATACATAACACACATACATACATACACACATACATAATACACACATACATAATACACACATACATAATACACACATTTATAATACACACATACATAATACACACAAACATACATAATACACACAAACATACACACATACATAATACACACATACATAATATACACACACATACATAATACACGCACATATAATACACACATAATACACACATACATAATACACACATACATAACACACACATACATACACACATACATAATACACACATACATAAGACATACATACATAATACATACATACATAATACACACATACATAATACACACATACATAATACACACATCCATAATACACACATACATAATACACACATACATAATACACACATACATAATACACACATACGAAATACACACATATACATAATACACACATACATAATACACACATACATAATACACACATACATAATACACACATACATAATACACACATACATAATACACACATACATAATACACACATACATAATACACACATACATAATACACACATACATAATACTGTTGCTGTCACTTCCAATGGAGTTTCAAACATCGATCTATTGGTCGTATATTTTTTCACCTAGTACAGGAGAATACATAGGGTCTATGCAATGTCAGGTATTTGGGTACATCTCCCATACATAATGTACAGTTCAAATAAATACATAAACCATACGCATAATTTTAACGCAAGGAGAGTTAGACTTCCGGCAAGCCGTGAGGTGTCCTGGTTTCTGAAGGGACGAGAGTCCATTGTGTTTTTCGGTGAAAAATCTTCGAAGTGACTGCGATGGCAGTTTTCCCCAGTGAATCTCTGTGCGTTGGAATGACAGCAGAGTTCCTTGTTAAGTTCTGTGGATTCGGTTACAGGTAATACCGACTTTTTCCATTATTACGCTTTCGGTGGCAGAACATGTTAGAAGATTACCTAGTCTGTGAACTGAAGCTCACCGGTCCTGCGTTACAGAACTTACATGTTGTGCTCAAGGTAGCCATCCAAGATTATTAGTCTTCATACCATCCAGAAAATCCATTGTGAAACGAAAGATATATATGTGGGAGCCGATCAGATTGGTCGGTATTTGGCATATTTATGTCCACATAAGCATTACTGCAGGGGTGATGGGAACCTGCTTATCAGCAGTACACAGCCGACGTCATAACGAGGCCTGTGTTGGCGGCTATTATACTACAGCCTGATAAGGTGCAATTTTCTGGGAATGCCAAGTTTGCACCACTAATGTGTCAGGTGATTTAAGGTATCTGACGCGTTTTAGTCAGATATACCAAGGCGGCATTTTTGAACTGTCCTTATTGAATAACATTATTTATTGACCATGAGAGCACGAATATTGGAATGTTTACCAGCCCTTTTGAAACGCCTGAATGTATTTTATTATCGATTTTAACCGGTCAGCATGACCTTGTTTACAATGACTGTTCCTGTTGATGCTACTATGTGTGTTATCGTCAATAAATGTTTTGAAACGTGCCTGCAGTGTTCAAGCATCCTTGACTTCTGCATGTGAGTGTAAGGGTTGCAGTGTCTACATATATACGAGCCTAAACACATTCGCGCCTTCATTCGCACCCACACTCAGTTCATCATACCCAGCACTACACATCAAACAACATGTATACTGTCTTGGGCCAGTGAACACTTCTATAAAGAAAAAAGACAGTTACAATTTCTGGTGGACCAGTTACGTGGGCTCTTCTGATACATTTATGATGACGCCAGTGTGGGCCCAGGAAATTTACATTTCTGGTAGGACCAGCTTGATGGGGCTATATAGATCATTGTACACAGCACGCCAGCCTTAAACAGACACCCCACCAGGCTACTTTTACACTTCTGGATGATGGGGCTATTTTCGTGTAGAAGGCAAGTACACCTTACCTTTGTGGGTTTAAGCTGGACAGAGCGAGAAATTAACATTTTCGTGACTTTTGCTACATTTATTATGCCTCCAGTGTTGTCCAGAAATTTACATTTCTACATGTGCTACATGTCATGAGGAACAAAGTGGACAACTGAGAATAACACACATGCTCTATGCTTTCAAGTTTTGTCTACACAGGACAGAAATAGGTCATCAACTGTTGACCCAGATAAACAGTGCGAGCATTTATGTTATAATGCTACATAAACCACAACAGGACAAGTACTGAAGTTAACATCTAGGCATTTGCTACGTGGACCACAACTGCAAGTCAAGTCCTTTACAGTAAACGGTACACGTTTCAGTCAACACAGACTTTTCTACGCCCGAGCATTCAAGTTACATTGTTCGAGGTCAAGTTCCTGTTTGTAAACAGTACACGAAATTGTAAACATTCGATGTGCAAGACTCAAGATACGAGAAGGTCATAGTAACTTTATGTTCGTGAAAACCACTTTATGCTACAGTGGATTTGACATTCAGTGCGCGCTTGATATTTTGTTTCTGTGTTCGCAAGGAACAAGTTAGTTACTGTAATATCATGTGTGACTAAGCTTTATTTTGCAACACATTGAATTGATTGCTATTTATGTTCCTTCTACTGTTGTTGTGTATTTTTCTTGTGTTCTTTAGCGGGCTGGTTGGGTAAAGGTGACTCCTTTAGATAATACCACGTAATAGAGGTTATCTATTGAGAGCGTGTCGTTAGGGACTGCAAATTTCCTTAATTGGGATTTGCGAGCGACAATTGTTGCTATTTACGTTAGCTGTGACGACATGAGTTAGTGTTGTTTTCGTTATTTTTTTTTCATTCTTTGATTTTCGATTTGTTTTGTTTGTATCTGTAGGTCTCTTCTTCCTTTCGTTTATTTCTTTACAACTTTTTTTTAAAAACAGTGTTGCTAGTTGTCTTGTTTACTTTTCGCAGTTATCATTACACATTTGTGTAACATTTTTTTTACTTTTTGCTGTATTGTTTATTTGACTTCCGCGAACGTTTTTGGTCATTGTTCTGTATTTTTGTCTTTGTATTTATGATTGTACTACATTATTGTCATACACAGTCTACATACATACACTTGGTCATGTATTATTATTATTGATAAGGTATACTCTTCATATAGAGATTGTTAATAAAATATTATTATATGAGATATTTATACAAGTTCTTTGCCAAAAGACTTGTTGTCCACAAAGATTGAGACAAGGTAAAATATATATGCAAGTTCTTTTAAAGAAAAGAAAAAGACTTGTGCCCACAGTGATTGGGATATAAAGGTAATTTAGTTAATTTTTTCAGGTTTCTGATCTCATTAGACAGAATGTCTAATTTGGATTTCTTCATCCAGCAAGGGTTAACCCTTGGTAAGTCTGGTAAAGAATTGGAAGAATATTCATCTGCTCAATTCGCCATTGCATTAAAGTCAGAAGAAAAGAAACAAAAAGAGGAAATTAAATTGAAAGCAGAAGCTGAACAAAGGAGAGCAGAAGCTGAACTAAAGAAGCTAGATGCTGAGAATAGAAGATTAGAACTTGAAGAAAAAAGGTATCAAAGAGAGGATGAAGAGAGGAAAGCTGCTGCTGATGAAAGAAATTTCCAGATGGAAATGGAAGACAAAAAAATTCAAGCTCAAGCTGCTGCTGAGGAGAGAAAAGCTCAAGCTGCTGCTGAGGAGAGAAAAGCTCAAGCTGCTGCTGAGGAGAGAAAAGTTCAGGCTGCTGCTGAGGCTGAAATTAGAAAAATGGAACATGAGGAAAGAAAACAGAAAATGGAACTTGTTGAAAGACTCGCAACTTTGGAGTTAGAGAAATTGAAATTGGCGGGTCCAGGTGCTCATCAAACAACTTCGAGTACGACAAAGGAGTTTGTAAGTAGGATCAAACTACCTCATTTCAATCCTTTAAAGGATGACGTAGCAGATTATCTAGATAGATTCCAATTTTTATGCGATACGCATAACATAAAAAAGGAAAAATATGTTGAACAACTGATGGAATTTTTTACAGGTGACACAGTGACTACTCTTATGACAATAGACGAACATGACAGGACTAATTATGATGTTGTCAGAGCAGCACCGCTAAAAAAATACCAGCTGAAAGAGGAAGATTATCGTCTTCGTTTTAGGACACTTGCCAGAAAATGGATTAGATTTCTCTGAGTTTGTTACAAAAATACGTCGTACATTCACACGATGGGTTGAGTTGTCTCACACTGAGAAAACATATGAAGGCCTCATGGACTTATTACTTAGAGACAAGGTTTTGTCATCAGTTAATGATTCTTTCCTTGCATTTCTTCATGAGCGTAAACCCAAAAACTTAAAAGACATGGAGGAATACTGTTGCCAGTACGCCACCGCGCATCCCCATGCTACAGTTAGCAATTCTAAAGTGAAAGAAGAGTTGCCAGCTGCTTCGGCAGCACCATATGGCCCTAATTTCAATAAAACATTTCAGGGTGCTCAACAAAACTGGAATAGAATAAGTAATCAAAATTACACTCATAAGCAGAGTAATCCAATACATGATGGTTCTTCGTCTAAGAACTGGAGACAAGATGGTAGTTCTCGTAATTTTAGTGGTAATAATCTTAGACACTTTCGCAAGGGTTATCGCAATAATAACCATTCGAGCTTTCGAGATAATCATTCTCGACGTCAAGATTATGACGATGGTGAATTTAGAAACCGGGATTCAAACCGGAATGATGATTACAATAGGCAATATGATAACAATTACAGGGGAAACGATAATCGAAGCAATTACAGGGGAAATGATAATCGAGGCAGACCTAGATTTAACAAAAAAAAAGACCTTTCCAACAGGCAAACTCTGCACAACAAGAGTTTGATGGAGCCTGTAATACAGTAAATGATAGTGGTAACTCTAGGGCTATCACTGGTTGTGCTTTCGATTTTGGGAGAGCAACTGAATGCCCCCAATGCTTAACATTGTTCGACTCATCGACTGTATCTACTCTAAGTTGTGGTCACCCTCTTCCTGCTCTACCTGCTACAGTTGCGCATGATGGGAGAGGATCTCTCATCTTACATAAAGGTCTAATAAATGATAGGCTAGTCTCAGTACTTTTCGATTCGGGATGTACTACCGTCGGGGTTAGGGAGTCTCTGATAGATCCTTGCTGTGCCACTGGGAAAACAATCAAATGTGTTACATTTGGTGGTACTATGGAAAGTTATCCTACTGCTATTATTAGGATTGACACTCCCTTCTTTATAGGAGATGTCCATGCATGTCTTCTTCCTAATCCTATTGCGGATCTTATAATCGGTCGTATTCATGGGGTTAAGGAATGCACCCCGCAACAAATTTCTAGTTGGGAAGAACGAAACATTCAAGCGGTCAATGCAGTGGTGACAAGAGCTCAAGCTCTTAAAACCCACAACTTCATCTGATGATAGTAATGGAGTTGATAGCCAAGACGAGCACTTGGTGATTTCCCATGACTCGTTTGTTAAACGTCAAGAAGAGGATCCGTCTTTGAAGAAATTCTTCCTTCTTGCAAAGAAAGGGGATCCCAATCAAAATACGAATCACAAATCGTATATTACTATGAAGAATGGTATATTGGTACGGATGGTACAACACTCGGACAAGTCTATGCACTCGCAAATTCTTGTGCCTAAGTGTATGAGATCCTTAATTCTTCAGCATGCACACGATTCTCAGTGTGCTGGACATATGGGTTTTTCCAGAACTAAAACTAGAGTCCTTGCGTCTTTCTTTTGGCCATTTGTTAATAAAGACATACGAATTTATTGCCGATCTTGCAAAATTTGTCAAGAGGTCAAGTCTAGAGGTCCGAGACATGCTGCTCCTATTCAGGCTGCAGATATTCCGATTCGGCCGTTTCAGAAAATGGCTATAGACATCATTGGTCCGTTCAAGATTAAGTCAGCCAGAGGACACCAATTTATCCTCACTTGCGTGGACATGTGCACGCGTTGGCCAGAGGCTATTCCTCTGAAGAGCATATCAACTGTCGATATCGCTGATGCTCTTTGGCTCATATTTTCTCGTCTGGGATTCCCCGGAGAAATACTGTCGGACCACGGCACTCAGTTAATTTCGGACGTTATGTCTCAGGTAATGGCTACGCTGGACATTAAAAGGTCTCTCAGTAGTATTTATCATCCAATGTCCAATGGATTGGTAGAACGTCTTAACAGGACACTAAAGAACTTACTTGGCAAGATAACGGAGGATCATCCTGAAGATTGGGACAGGGTCTTACCTGCAGCTCTCTTTGCCTATAGAGAGGTTCCCAACGAGCATACAGGGTTTTCTCCTTTCAAACTTGTCTTTGGCGCGCAACCGCGCGGTCCGATGTCCTTGTTACACGATTTGATAACTTCCGATAATATTGACGATGATACACAATCGTCATATGAATATGTTATTGCTCTTAGGGAAAAAATTATCGAATCGTGCAGATTAGCAACTTCATCTTCCGAATTTGCGAAAGAAAAAGCTAGGCGATTTGCTAACAAGAAAAGGCGCCTACGTCAACTTTGTCCTGGAGACAAAGCGTTTGTCTTACTTCCCTCGAGAGAGAATAGACTTCTCATTTCATGGAAAGGTCCATACACTATAGTCTCCAAAATTTCAGATGTCGACTATATTGTCGATGTGGATGGAAGGCATAAAACCTTCCATATAAATATGCTAACAGAGTTTATTAAACGTCCAGACTATTTGCAGCCTATTTTCCAGGCGACGGACGACTCTCCAGTCCAACATGGTCACATCTCATCCCTGTCCGTTATACAGGATGAGGAAACTATTTTTTCTGACGTTAACTTACCTCTTCCTGCGATTCCACTTACTTCTACGGAATCATGGAAAAACGTTACCGTCTCTTCGAACTTGTCTTTTGAGGAGCAACGTCAAGTATCCTCTACGCTACAATCATATCAGGATGTCCTTACCGACATTCCTGGACACACAGATGTCATAGAACATGACATCATACTTACTGATCGTAATCCGATCAGAGTAAGACCATACGCAATACCTATTCATTTTCAAGAACAAGTCGAGAAAGAATTGGATGAAATGATTCAATTGCAAATAATTGAACCATCCACTTCAGCTTATTCTTCGTCGATAGTTATTGTTCGAAAGAAAGACAATAACATACGTCTTTGCGTTGACTATCGCAAATTAAATCAAGTTACGAAGTTCGATGCTGAACCTATGCCGTTATTAGATGATCTACTTATTAGACTTTCTAAAGCTAAATTCTTTACTAAACTAGACTTGTCGAAAGGTTATTGGCAAGTCCCACTGACGGAACACGCCAAACCTCTCACTGCTTTTTCGACACCTAGGGGTCTGTTTCAATGGAATTTTATGCCTTTCGGGCTTATGAACGCCCCTGCGACTTTCGTGCGCATGATGCGACGAATTCTATCAGATCGTGCAGATGTCATCGCATATTTAGACGACATCTGTCTTTTCAGCGATACTTGGGAAGAACACTATTTGGGTCTAAAGGAATTGCTATCTACTCTACGTGAGCATAGTTTGACTGCAAAACCCTCTAAAGCTTTTGTTGGGTTTAGTGAAATTTCCTTCCCAGGTCATTGAGTTGGTCATGGTCTGTTGAAGACAGAGGACCAAAACATTTCGAAGATATTAAATATCTCGGTTCCGAAGACAAAAAAGCAAGTGCGTAGTCTCTTGGGATTGATACAATTCTATGGAAGATTCATTGAGAATCTGTCCTCCATTATGGCACCACTTTCATCGCTATTGAAAAAAGGTTCTCCTAATATGGTTCGTTGGTCCCAGGAATGCCAATCTTCATTGGATCAGGTTAAGAATTTGTTCTCATCTCATCCTATCTTAAGACTACCAACGATTGATAAGACTTTTGTTCTTCGTAGTGATGCCTCTTCCACTGGGATTGGAGCGGCACTAATGCAGGAATATTCAGGAACTCTGCATCCTGTAATGTATATTTCTAGGAAGCTAAATGCGGCAGAAAGGAATTACTCGGTTTTAGATCGTGAATTGTTGGCTATGGTTTGGTCCATTCTTAAGCTACAAAGGTTCCTTCTGGGCGCGCATTTCTTTATGGAAACCGACCAAAAAGCTCTTACGGCTATGCAAAGTAAGGATTTGAAGAGCTCGAGATCTACTCGTTATGCTATTGCTCTTCAGCCTTTTCATTTCACGGTGCGAGCTATCCGTGGTTCGGATAATGTGATGGCGGACATATTGTCCAGATGCCCACATGATTCCATTTAAATCTTGTGTCCTAGATCTCCTGATACACTTTCAGACTTTTGTCTGTTCTTAATATCCTAATGTATTGTAATACAAATGTAATTGGATAATGTATAAAGAATTTAACAAATTTGATTTTGTCCATCCATCAGTGATATGTTGCTAATTTAGCATTGTAATTCATGATATTTGTATATTGCTATAATTATAGTATTTAATAATGTTTGATATATGATTGATATTGCCAGCAACTTAAGTTTCTTTAATGGTACCCTCTGAGTTTGTTTGGCTTAAAGGAAATATTTTCTCCTATGTAGGGAGATGATTTGTATCCTCTTCAGACGCTTTATTTATGCGTCTATTGTACCTGATATTAGGTTCATTCTTTCATGAGCGCATAATTGATAATCGTGCTATCTTGCTCATGAATATATTTGAAAAAAAATTGTATCATTTTTTTTAACAGGGGGGGGGGGGGGGGGGGGTAGTCGGGGGCGGGGGGGGTGGTAGTAATATGTTGCTGTCACTTTCCAATGGAGTTTCAAACATCGATCTATTGGTCGTATGTTTTTTTTCATCCTAGTTTAGGAGTGAATAATTGGGTCTTTGCTTGCGATGTCAGGTTGATTTGGGGTTATCTCCCTTTTGGGTCATTGTGTTAAGTTCAAAGGTAAAACAGTTCGGGTGTGCCTTGCGGCAGGTTTTTTTAAAAATTAAGCGCGAAGGAGAGTTTAGACTTCCGGCAAGCCGTGAGGTGTCCTGGTTTCTGAAGGACGAGAGTCCATTGTGTTTTTCGGGGAAAATCTTCGAGTGACTGCGATGGGCAGTTTTCCCCAGTGAATCTCTGTGCGTTGGAATTGGACAGCAGAGTTTTCTTGTTAAGTTCTGTGGATTATTTCTGGTTTACAGGTAAGTCCGACTTTTATTCCATTATTACGCTTGTCGGTGGCAGAACATTGTATAGAAGAGTACCTAGTCCTGTGGAACTGAAAGCTTCACCCGGTCCTGCATTAACACGTACTTATTATGTTGTGACTCAAGGTAGTCCCCATCCTGAAGACTATTAGGCATCATCACCATCCAGAAAATCCAGAGACGACGATATATTTTGGGAGTCCGTCAGATTTGGCTGCAAATTTAATGTCCACATAACGCATTACTGCAGGTTTGAGGGGTTAACCTGCTTAACATCAGTAACACAGCCAACTTCAGAACGAGGCCTGTGCTTTCGGCTATTATACTACAGCCTGATAATGTGCAATTGGCGGGGAATGCCAAGTTGTAATACACACATACATAATACACACATACATAATACACACACATACATAATACACACATATATATACTACACACATATACATAATACACACATACATAATACACACACATACATAATACACACATACATAATATACACACATACATAATACACACATACATAATATACACACATACATAATACACACATACATGATATACACACATACATAATACACATACATACATAATACACACATACATAATACACACATACATAATACACACATACATAATACACACACATACATAATACACACACATACATAATACACACATACATACATAATACACACACACATACATAATACACACATACATAATACACACATACATAATACACACACATACATAATACACACATACATAATACACACATATACATAATACACACACATACATAATACACACATACATAATACACACACATACATAATACACACACATATACATAATACACACATATATATAATACACACATACATAATACACACAAATACATAATACACACATACATAATACACACACATACATAACACAAACATACATAATACACACACATACATAATACACACACATACATAATACACACACATACATAATACACACATACATAATACACACACATACATAATACACACACATACATAATACACACACATACATAATACACACACATACATAATACACACACATACATAATACACACACATACATAATACACACACATACATAATACACACACAAACATAATACACACACATACATAATACACACATACATAATACACACATACATAATACACACACATACATAATACACACACATACATAATAGTCACACATACATAACACCCACTTACATACATAATACACACATACATAATACACACACATACATAATACACACACATACATAATACACACACATACATAATACACACACATACATAATACACACACATACATAATACACACATACATAATACACACATACATAATACACACACATACATAATACACACACACATACATAATACACACATACATAATACACACATACATAATACACACACATACATAATACACACACACATACATAATACACACATACATAATACACACACATACATAATACACACATATACATAATACACACATACATAATACACACAAACATAATACACACATACATACATAATACACACACATACATAATACACACATAAATACATAATACAAACACATACATAATACACACACATATACATAATACACAAACATGCATAATACACACATATATATGAGATTGGTGTTTCTTTGTGAAAACAATGAACCACCACTGCAGGTGGTCTCCAGGAAGGTTTTATCACGTGTTCTTTCATTTGTAGGGTGTAAAGAATATAGATCACAGCAACGTAAGATAACATGTTTTAACGGACAACAGTCTCTTCAAATCTGTGTGGACGACACTGCGAGTCTAGAGTTTGTTGGTTGTAAAGAATATAGATCACAGCAACGTAAGATAACATGTTTTAACGGACAACAGTCTCTTCAAATCTGTGTGGACGACACTGCGAGTCTAGAGTTTGTTGGTTGTAAAGAATATAGATCACAGCAACGTAAGATAACATGTTTCAACGGATCTCTTCAAATCTGTGTGGAACACACGGCGAGCTAAACGTGTGTTGGTTGAAGATAACTGATTTTCAACGGACAACAGTCTCTTCAAATCTGTGTGGACGACACTGCGAGTCTAGAGTTTGTTGGTTGTAAAGAATATAGATCACAGCAACGTAAGATAACATGTTTTAACGGACAACAGTTTCTTCAAATCTGTGAGGATGACACTGCGAGTCTAGAGTTTGTTGGTTTTAAAGAATATAGATCACAGCAACGTAAGATAACATGTTTTAACGGACAACAGTCTCTTCAAATCTGTGTGGACCACACTGCGAGTCTAGAGTTTGTTGGTTTTAAAGAATATAGATCACAGCAACGTAAGATAACATGTTTTAACGGACAACAGTCTCTTCAAATCTGTGTGGACGACACTGCGAGTCTAGAGTTTGTTGGTTTTAAAGAATATAGATCACAGCAACGTAAGATAACATGTTTTAACGGACAACAGTCTCTTCAAATCTGTGTGGACGACACTGCGAGTCTAGAGTTTAGTTGGTTAGTAAAGTATATTAGATTACAGCAAACGTCTAACGTAAGATAAACATGTTTTAACGGACAAACGTCTGTGTGGACGACACTGCGAGTCTAGAGCTTGTTGGTTGTAAAGATTATAGATCACAGCAACGTAAGATAACATGTTGTAACGGACAACAGTCTCTTTAAATCTGTGTGGACGACACTGCGAGTCTAGAGTTTGTTGGTTTTAAAGAATATAGATCACAGCAACGTAAGATAACATGTTTTAACGGACAACAGTCTCTTCAAATCTGTGTGGACGACACTGCGAGTCTAGAGCTTGTTGGTTGTAAAGATTATAGATCACAGCAACGTAAGATAACATGTTGTAACGGACGACAGTCTCTTCAAATCTGTGTGGACGACACTGCGAGTCTAGAGCTTGTTGGTTGTAAAGATTATAGATCACAGCAACGTAAGATAACTTGTTTTAACGGACGACAGTCTCTTCAAATCTGTATGGACGACACTGCGAGTCTAGAGTTTGTTGGTTGTAAAGAATATAGATCACAGCAACGTAAGATAACTTGTTTTAACGGACAACAGTCTCTTCAAATCTGTGTGGACGACATGCGAGTCAAGAGTTTGTTGGTTGTAAAGATATAAGATCACGCAACGTAAGATAACAAAGTTTTAACGGACAACAGTCTCTTCAAATCTGTGTGGACGACACTGCGAGTCTAGAGTTTGTTGGTTGTAAAGAATATAGATCACAGCAACGTAAGATAACATGTTTTAACGGACAACAGTCTCTTCAAATCTGTGTGGACGACACTGCGAGTCTAGAGTTTGTTGGTTGTAAAGAATATAGATCACAGCAACGTAAGATAACATGTTTTAACGGACAACAGTCTCTTCAAATCTGTGTGGACGACACTGCGAGTCTAGAGTTTGTTGGTTGTAAAGAATATAGATCACAGCAACGTAAGATAACATGTTTTAACGGACAACAGTCTCTTCAAATCTGTGTGGACGACACTGCGAGTCTAGAGTTTGTTGGTTGTAAAGAATATAGATCACAGCAACGTAAGGTAACATGTTTTAACGGACAACAGTCTCTTCAAATCTGTGTGGACGACACTGCGAGTCTAGAGTTTGTTGGTTGTAACGACCATGCGAGTCTAAGAGTGTGGGACGACACTTGCGGAGTCTAGAGTTTGTTGGTTGTAAAGAATATAGATCACAGCAACGTAAGGTAACATGTTTGAACGGACAACAGTCTTTTCAAATCTGTGTGGACGACACTGCGAGTCTAGAGTTTGTTGGTTGTAAAGAATATAGATCACAGCAACGTAAGATAACATGTTTTAAAGGACAACAGTCTCTTCAAATCTGTGTGGACGACACTGCGAGTCTAGAGTTTGTTTGTTGTAAAGAATATAGATCACAGCAACGTAAGGTAACATGTTTTAACGGACAACAGTCCCTTCAAATCTGTGTGGACGACACTGCTAGTTTAGAGTTTGTTGGTTGTAAAGAATATAGATCACAGCAACGTAAGGTAACATGTTTTAACGGACAACAGTCTCTTCAAATCTGTGTGGACGACACTGCTAGTTTAGAGTTTGTTGGTTGTAAAGAATATAGATCACAGCAACGTGAGATAACATGTTTTAACGGACAACAGTCTTTTCAAATCTGCGTGGACGACACTGCGAGTCTAGAGTTTGTTGGTTGTAAAGAATATAGATCACAGCAACGTAAGATAACATGTTTTAAAGGACAACAGTCTCTTCAAATCTGTGTGGACGACACTGCGAGTCTGGAGTTTGTTGGTTGTAAAGAATAAACGGAACGCAATAGCTCTGGCCAATGTAGAATGAATACACGTCTTACTGTCCCCGTGCCCCCACTCAACGCGTTGCAACCTGCAACATAAGCATGTGAAGCTGCAGACTAAATGAGCCCAAACAATGAACTTGTAAATATTCTAGAAGTTTGAGCTGTGAGCACTTGAAGTTATTGAGCTGAACCCGGTGTAGGAGGCACGTAGTACTTAACCGGTACCACGCACTTAACTTAGGCACGGATCACTGAACAGTACTTCTTGCCTGAAAAAAATAAAACGTATTTCGCACTGTGTTGTAGGTATTTTTATCCGTGTTAGGCAGAATGTTTCCACCGTTCCTTCCTTTAAAGAGCAAAAGATTGGGGCAATAACAAGCAAAGGTATTGTTATGTTTGCTTCCTACATGTAAACCATGTCGAACATCGATTGAAATTCCAACTTTTGGGTTATTGTAAGCGAAGATGCCTGGACTCCTTGGTGGGAAAAGCATGATTGTTCGATGGATTGATTGATTTATTGATGATTGACGGGAAGGGTTTGTAGATCAAGAAAACCCCGTGCCCCCAGATTGTTGGATTGAGTGATCGTTTGAGTGAAATAGATGAAATGAATGGCTGCCTGATCGATAGAAACAAACAAAATGGCGGCTTCCATCTTCGATTGAAATGCACAATTTTTGTGCTGTTTTTTGTCAGTTTAAGCGCGAATTGGGAAATAAAGGGATTTATCGATACTTTGAGTGATTGGTGATTGATATGATATATTTTTAGATAAAAAAGGGGGGCTATACGAAATATTCAAATTATTCAACTTGGAAAGATCTATATTTGAAAGGGATATCATCTTTCCAATTAAACATTATTAATACCTTTAATTTATACCCAGCAGAGTTCTCATCATGCAGAATAACGCATTTATCATGTATTATTGCATTGGTTTAACTGGCACGTCCATTTCGCAATACTTTCAATAAAACATTTAATTATATTTATATACTGGTTTCCGATTTATTCTTACTTTAAAATGTTAAATCATCCCTGCCCAAGTTAAGTGCTTCGTACCTAGCAGGTAAGGTTCACTGTACAGTGAGCGGTACCTAGGTATGCATCAATGTACAGTGTACAGTACCGTCAGGCCGGACCCACTGTACAGTGTTCAGTATTGTTAAGTACGTCTTGTCTGTGACATCTGCTTGTAGCTGCTCTAAATTCACCACGTTCCCTGAATCAGTTCAAAAGCTGAGAATAATTATACTCAATAATAAACCGTTGACAGGAACGTGGTGCCCACAAGAGCGTTTAGCTGATAATACAAATGAGGAAGGCAAGAAAGGAAGAATATAAGGTGGACGTTGATGGTATTATGTTGGAATGATGTGAGGAAAAGAAAAAAGTAGAAAGAGAGGCAGCAACGCGCTGTACAGAAACTAGGAAAAGATGAGGAGCCAGAAGAGGAAGTAGATAGTGAAAATAATGATGATGGTAATGAGGGAAAAGAAGAAGCAGATATATTTTAAAATGATGTGTTTGACTTCTGACAGATATGCTGGAGTCTGGCAAGGTCAAGGTCGATTGCTGTGATCAACAAGGGCGTACTGCACTGGAAATGGCCGTGACTGGAAATGATGTAGAAATTGTTACTTACCTTCTGGAGCGATCTTCTGCACGGTACATCCACAAGGTGAGGACAGTTGTCTCGGTATTTCTGTCTGTTGTTTTTTAATTTCTAAAATTCACACAAGCAAACCAAGACACGCCATACAATCCTTTTGTTTAAATCTTAATATCTGTGTCGGTATCCCTATTCATTGTCTAATTTTTTCTGTCAGTCCTATGCTTTTTTCCACTACGTCAGTAATTTCAGATAATCATCTTTATCAAAGGTAGTAAATTCTTCTGATATAACGCCAGCGTAAGTGTTACCGGTTCTTCTACGTCTTTTATGTGTCATTGGTATTGACTGGTCTGTCGGGCCTGCTAATGTGGCCGACGTACTTCTAGATGACGCGAATATATTGTGGGTCGTTACTTCTGTCGTATGGTGATGATCTGGCTAATTGTCGCAGATTGAAGATAATTTGCCTATTTGAAATTTTATGTCCATCCTGTATACTGCTTTATTTTCTGTCTATCCTAAGTTTCTGAAAAAAATGTTTCTCACGCACTTGCCTTTCCCCACCTTAACTCAGGTGAAGCTTCACTCACCCAGCGTCCATATCTATTAGGATTTTCCAGACTTGGCTTTCTAGATATTTATGGCCTGTCTTCTTTCCCATTGTTAATACTTTGAGCTCGGAACCACAGCACGTACAATCGTGACATTCAATATGCAAACTAATTTGCGGCGATACTTTTGCATATCCTGAGAACTTTAAAAAATGTAGCGGGTAAATCGAAAATAATTCTTTCTTTCTTTAAGAAACTAGTTTTAGACTTCACTTGGGATAAGCATACTGAAAGAGAAAGACGCACTTCTTAGTCTTGTAAAGTAAAACTGTGCATATGGAAACGAGTTAAACAAACAAAGTGCCCTCTAGTTTAACTTACTTACTTACTTTACTTACTTACTTAGTCGTTCCCCTTCTACCGTGAGGTGTAGAGGTTTGGAAGAGAGAGCGCCAGACTATCCTATCGGCTGTCTTCCTCCTGGCCTGGTTCCATTCTAGTCCTCGGTCCTTCAAAGATTGTCTAATGTTGTCCTCCCAGCGGACTCTGGGTCGTCCTCGGGGTCTGGATCCTTGGCTCTAGTTTAACTTACAGACTATAAATTCCGGTGCGGGTATGTATTTGCTTTTCCAGTATATAGACAATTAGCTCAAATATATAGATATGAAATAAATTACTATCATGGTGAGAGTCTAAGTGTATTATATAAATGGGTTTCCTTTACCATGTATGTATCATAAATGCTTACAAAAATTCATTTATTTTCACTGCTTGTATTTTAAAGCGATGTTATGTTACAATGTTTGTATCATTCATAATTTAAATGATCATTTTACTTTTCAATGTTTGTAACATTAATGTATGAGCATATTATTATGAATGATGGAAGGAATGAACGGTGGAAAGCAAAGAAGGATTCTCCAGCGCTTGTCTGACCAGGACGGGAGCAAAACAGCGGTCTTGTTATTGTGTATGTACACGGGGAGGGGGGTGGGGGTTGGGATGTCAGGTATTGGTAGTACCTCTGGTGAAGGAGCTGTCATGCCTTTTTCAGAGCAGCTCGGCCACCTTTGGTCCAAACCTGGCATCCAGCTCTCACCTGTGGCTCCTCGTAGCTGTCAGCATGCGACAGCGGCCACCCCCCCCGGGCAACGGCTTTGACAGGCCGGCTGAACTAGGTGAGGGTAGCCGACTGGTTATAAATCTTCGGTGAGTTAGGGTCTGTCTACCCATGCATGCGAAGACTGGATTCGATAGACTGCGCGGAAGAAACCCCCTGTTGGTTCAACGGGCATGATGGCGATTACCAGCAACGCGCTGTGGAGCGTAAGGAGCACGGCGAGGCACGTAGAAAGCCCTGGTCATCCACTGCACCCGATTTCATCTCCAGTCGTCTTGACTTGTCTGCCACTGGATTCAGATGGACCCAGGCGAGAGAGTGAGGTCGACGAATTGCGCAACTCTTCCTCACTTTAATCCAAATCACTGCGCAAGTCACTCTTTCATCCATCCACTCACAACAAGTCCTGTGGCGATGGGCGAGCGGCGAAGCGGCAGGCGTGGGTACGCTGGCAGTCGTAGTCGCAGACCTACACACAGGCGGCTCAGGCCATATTTTCATCTTCCACTGATCGGAGCAGCAGTGGGATGCGGCAGCCCCCTGAGTGTCTGAGCAGCCCTCTTCAGGAAAGCACTGCTCATCTCCATGGCACGAGGAAGGGGCTAGAAAAGGTGCCCTAAACATTGCCTGCTCCACCATTACCTAACCAGCTTACCGCGGTTGGTGGGTACCCTACTTCGGCGGGCGACACATAAGAAAAAGAAAGGACAGATTTTTCCCCCTCATTCTAGGCGCATGGAATGTGCGCACTCTCCTTGACAAAGACTTTAACGCAAACAGACCTGAGAGGCGAACTGCCCTGATTGGGAGAGAACTGGCCAGATACAACATTGACATAGCAGCACTGAGTAAAACTCGACTTGCAGGCGAGGGCCAACTTTGCGAAAAGGGTGCAGGTTATACATTCTATTGGAGCGGAAGAGGAACTGAAGAAAGACGAGAAGCAAGGGTTGGATTTGCAATCAAAACAGCCCTTGTTGGCAAGTTATCGAGATACCCAAAGGGAATAAATGACCGACTCATGACGGTCAAGATCCCCCTGCTTCATGGAAGGAAACATGCCACCATCATTAGCGCATATGCACCAACTATGACAAACCAGGATGACGTCAAGGATAAGTTTTACGAAGAACTGCATGCAGTCATTGCATCAGTTCCTAAAGTAGATAAGCTCATCATTCTTGGTGACTTTAATGCAAGAGTAGGCTCAGATAACATCTCCTGGAATGACACTATCGGAAAGTACGGCGTGGGTCGCTGTAACAGCAATGGACGTCTTCTTCAGACTTGCGCAGAACATGACCTCCTTGTCACCAACACCATTTTTCGACTTCCTACTCGCAACATGATCTCCTGGATGCACCCTCGCTCAAAGCATTGGCACTTAATTGACTATGTAATTGTTAGGAAGAAGGACAGGCAAGATGTCCGGGTGACTGTAGTAAAGTGAATCCGTATGACAACACGCTCAAATTCCCCGCTTAAAACGTAATAGCCAATGTTGCGCACATATTCTTTTGTGTGGCGCACAGATTACTGTTAGTACGCATACAAATGTAAAATGTAATTGTTTGTCTGACAATGTATATATTTATTATAATATTTATTTTGTGTATCGAAATATTTTCCTGGTCAAAGCGATATCACCCATGTTGAACTTATACTTTTATTATATGGGTTATCTTTCCTGAATATCGAACTCAGCGTAGAAATCTAGGTTTACAGCGATCTATTCTTTGTTTGGTTAGAAATAGATTGTTCTTGCTTCAGAATATCTATGACCCGAATCTATGTGTATTTCTTGTCTATGTAGGACGAGTATGTCTTATATCTTAATATCTTTGTATGTCTAAGTCGAACTATATCTTCGGTGTCGAACTCGGGGTTAAAGGTTGTTCGGCGGATGTGTCGCTAAGTGAAGGTGAGAAGGTTCCGCCCTGATGGGTGCTGAGTTGTTGTAGCGGCCTGTCGCCGAAAAGTGATCTCTATATTAATGGGGAAAGAGGTAGTCTCTTTAGACATATCATGTATTATTCACCCCATTGTTTATTCTTACTGCCAAGGAATGGCAGAATCATATTCTAGTGTATTTCTGATACCAAGGTAAAGACGCATTTTTTATGAACTTTTCCTGAGGCATTGCATTCGATGGGCAGTCGTACGGTTGTACGTTTAGATGAATATTAACCAGATGAAGATGACATTCATACCTAGCAGCACCATATTATGTGATGAAGTCAATAGTATCAATGGTAGAATCTACACAGCAATGAGGACATTTAATGAATGATCAGCTTTGATTACGCTTCATAGTTTGTATCCTGGGTGAGCGACAACTCACTGGGAGGAGAAGCCATTTTGAATTCTATATTTTTCAATCATCGAGGAGAGAACAGGGATGCCCCCTTACTATCACCTGATGAGTCCAGAGATCACTGCTACAGAAGAGAACCCACTACTAGTGGTTCAATATTGTCGATTCAGAAGGAGGAGAAATGATAAAGTAAAAAAATATGTGCTGAACCTTAGCTAAAGGAATCTTCGCTAGACGAGGTTAGGTCTAGGGACCATCTTGAACCTTGTTTATGAACTGACGTGCTCTGTCAGTAAAGTCAGATGATATATATGGGAATTACTGAGTGCTTGTCTACTGACATTCCATGGTCCTGTTATGCAACATGAATGCTCATGTGATAGTGCATTTCATTGATCAACATTATCATGATTTATGCCAACCTGTCTGTTTGTCACTGTACCCGTGCTGTCAAGTGTGATCGTTCCAATTAAACTGTATGAAATGTACACAGTAGTTGGCGTAAATGACTTCCAGCCATAAGTGAGTGAGATTGGTCTATTTGTCAACTATAACGAACGTTTGCCATCATTCCCATGTACTGTATCCTCACTCCATGTCTACACACCACTGCGTAGGTCGAGTTGACCTTTTGTTTGTCTTCATTTTGACAACACCCATCAACACCCTTCGAACACGATTGCAACCAGGCAAGCAACAGCTAACTTATTTAAAATCTATAAATAACTACAGTATTTAAAATTTGTCTGAGGGTCCAGTCAAATTTACCGCCAACATTTAACTAGAGTATTTGAATTTTTTTAAGAAAACAAGTTAAAAGTTACCACCCCCCCTCTCTCTCTCTCTCTCTCTCTCTCTCTCTCTCTCTCTCTCTCTCTCTCACACACACCCATCCCAATATTTATCGAAGAACGTAGTAAAATTTAACAACCAATCAAATCGTTACCTCTTTTTGCAAGGACGAGAAAATTTTTGGTTGAAGTGGAAATAATGCCTATTTTGGGTTTTTGACCGAACTTAAATAACTTATTTCTTGATAACTAAAGATAATTAAAATAAAAGGGATATCTCAAATTATAGCGCTGATAATGCTTAAGATATGCACTTAGAGATTCCTTCATAGAAAATTATCTTAACGTAGAAAAATTTAATTTAGTAATATTTTCACATCAGGTTAAAATCAAATTTAATTACAAAAAATTAACCCCATTTGAATGCAAAGTAATAACTAAAGGAAAGCTTTATAGAACGATAGAGAATAATTGGCCGTTTAATTATCACTTTCGATAATTAAAATCGGTTCACAAATAACTATGAAATAAAATAAAAAAATTCGGTCAGATTAGACAAACACGCTTAAAACTTCTCAAATTCGATAGCCTAGGAAATAGTTACTTTTTTTGACTCGTCATCTGATTGGTTGGGTGTAGTGGGATAAAAATTAACAACTTCTGGTAAAGTC
The DNA here is from genome assembly GCA_024509875.1 of Oreohelix idahoensis. Taxonomy (NCBI): domain Eukaryota; kingdom Metazoa; phylum Mollusca; class Gastropoda; order Stylommatophora; family Oreohelicidae; genus Oreohelix; species Oreohelix idahoensis. Next base: position 2,561 of record JAMPIV010006401.1, on the reverse strand, counting down.
CGCCATTTACGAAAAAGCTTCCATACCAAGCTGACATTATTGAAAAAGACAGAGGGACAAGCCTTTGCCGTCTGTACTAAGAGTGCTTAGTGCTATAACCCTTTACTGTCGGGCAGTTTGTGTATGTGAAGATTCTTTACTTGAGGGTAAGACAGATAATTTTATTTGCATAATTTGTTAGTCCTGTAAGTAACAGGCTATTGTGTGTGCTATTTATTCGATACTGCCGAAAGGGATGTGTGTGTCACGACGACCTAAGTAGGAATGTGCCTATAGCAGGCTTATTCGGAGTGATATTGTGTAAAAATGTTTGCCAATTGGCTTTACAAATTTGCGACTGTAAGTGCAGTATTAATAAATTGATATTGTCTTTTGGAATGATACACTGTTCAAATAACATGTGAAAACATATAGGGAATGTTCGAATGAAGTAATCAACAGGTTACAAGCACTATTGTATCCACCATGACTATTGTATGGAAGACAAACAGGAAAAAGGGACATTAACATAGAATAAATACTGAAGAAGACTGATTACACCAAGCTGAGTGTAGACAACGAAATTTAAGGTCTGGTGCAACTTGTTCGCACAAGTGGCTGACCCAGGTAGGTATTAATACAGTTTAGAGGTGAAATTGATAGAGGCAGATGTTACATAGAAGGGATTGTCCTTCTTATTTCAGGTTGTATTACAAAGTACCTCGTTGCTGCAGTAGTCTGACAGGAAGAAGTGTTGGAGTGAGTGCTCATGCTACACCTTGAAGCTAGCTCCTTTTCTTCAGTCAGGAGTCACAACGTTGATGTACAGGCCTAAGATTTACAAAACAGCTGCAAAAACACTTTATCAGATAAGTCCTTCATACAGGCACTGATACCTCATCCTAAAACATAATTTCACCAGAAAAATTATACCACCTGGGAGTGATGAAAATAACAGACCTTACAGTATAGAAGTAGTGATAATATCAAGAACTGTGGGTATATTCATTCCAGTGACTTTTGGTGTACAAAAATGGACAGAGTTTCCAGAAATATTTATTTTTGCATGTAAATAACCTTTTCTTGACTTTGAGAATTCCTGTCCCAACAAGATTTAGGTACAGGAAAATTAAATTTAAATATATCTATTTTCAAACAGTCTTGCTTAATTCTATTAAAGTTAAAGTTCTGTTTTGAAATTCATAACTGTTAAAATACATTACCCTAGACACTTTGCCAACTAACAACACCCAGTTAACTTACTCTTGGTGAGATCTCAAGAGGTAGCAGATAGGGACCCAGAGGACCTCATCATTCTTTACTCTGGAAACTTACATAGCTGGACCTCACCTTGATTGTCTATACACCCTTGCTCTTTTCAGAGAAGTGGGTATTTCTTATAAGACCAGTCTCTTATCTGGCACTATCCTGGTATCTTCTGATACATCTATTGGTCCAGGATATCCTATAAATAATAACATCAAAACTTCTTATCACAGTGACCAAGTCTATGTTTGGTGCCGAATGCTGGACTGATCATCGCCTCATTGTGTCTAAACTTAAAATTCGTATCCAACCAGCCAGGCGCCCTCAGGGAAAGAAAACTCATAAAAGGCTGGATGTCACCAAACTAAAGAAGACAAAAATCAAAGAGTCATTTACATACACCCTAGAAGACCATCTCAAATCTATCTCGTTACACGGCCAAAGTGTGGAAACAAATTGGGCAGCCCTAAGTGAGCAGATCTACAACACTGCTACAGAGGTCCTGGGTCCCGCCATCAAGAAACAAAATGACTGATTTGATGAGAACTCAGATGATATAAAGAAGATGTTGGCTGAGAAACACCATCTCCATAAAGCATATTTAAATGATCCAAAATCTACATCAAAGAAAGACGCTTTCAACAACATGCGTAGAATCGTCCAACATAAACTACGCCAGATGCAGGATTCATGGCTGAGTAATAAAGCAGATGAGCTCCAAGGCTTTGCTGACAGCCATGACTTGAAAAATTTTTACCATACACTCAAAGCGGTCTATAGTCCAACATCGTCAGGATCATTTCCCCTCCTTAATGCAGATGGAAAAAACACTAATTACAGACAAGGAAAAAATTCTCCAACTCTGGGTCGAACACTTTAATAATATTCTGAACCAGCCATCATCTATCAACGACGAAGCCATCATCCGCCTGCCCCAAATTCCTATAAATGAAGTACTGGATGATATACCAACTCTGGAGGAAACTAAAAAAGCGATTCGTCAACTTTCTAGTGGAAAGGCCCCCGGCTCCGATTCAATTCCTGTTGAGGTTTATAAAGATGGCGGTACAGTTCTGATAGAGAAACTTCACATGATCTTCCAGCAAATGTGGCAGAGTGAAACCATCCACACGATCTCAAAGATGCGTCAATTATACATCTTTATAAACGTAACGGTAATCGCCAAGACTGTAACAATCATCGAGGCATCTCTCTTTTATCAATCGCTGGGAAGATATTCGCCAGAATCCTTCTGAATCGCCTTACGGCTCATCTTGACAAAGGTCTTTTACCTGAAAGCAGTGTGGATTCCGGAA